>CM062814.1:315012619-315274212 GCA_031772625.1 Pinus tabuliformis | reverse complement strand
CTCTCTCTGTCACTCCATCTGGATCTGTCTCTACACAATCAGTTTGTTCCTTGCTACTCCACATCGGGGCTCCCGTAGTAAGGTCTCATCCAAGAGGCTAGGTACCTCAAGGATCCTTCCTCTCCTCCTTGGGATGATCATTGTATATTCCCCCCACCTCCTACATGGAGGTATGGTTGCATGTGATCCCATTACCCACCTAGCTCAAAGTTTCCCCTACTAGAAGTGTATGCATGAGTAGATGTCTCTACTCAATCTCCTCTCAGCTTCTCCTATTGTCACTACTCCACAACCTCCTGAAGGTGCTGCACTAATCGTGGCTCCTCCACAATTGTCTACGACTTCTTCTGGCACTGCATGTTGAGAGGTAATATACCCTCCCTCTCAACCACCAAGTCTCCTTCAATTTCCTTGGTGCTCAAGGCTTTGCATGCATCTTGAACCTCAAGAGCATACAAGTTCTTGACCTATGAACCAATCTTCTTCACTTTTCTAGTGATGATGTGTCTAAGGAAAACTTTTCCTTACTGAAGACTACATCATAGCCTTTGTCTTGCAGCATCGCGATCGACACCAAGTTTCTCTTTAGTCCTGGTACATACTTGACATTGGTCAGGGTAAGGCGATCTCCATGCTCCCTCTAAAAAATAACCATGCCTACACCTGAGACACTATACTTTTCATCATTACCCATCGCTATGAGTATCTGGAGATCTTTCTCCTCCAAAGTACTGAACAAACTCTTGTCGCCGGTCATGTGGAAAGAAGCTCCACTATCAAGAAACCAACCACTTCCCACCATGGATAAAACCATGCATGCGAAGAGTGTGAAATCTAACTCAAACTATGAATCAAGTGTGACAACTTCAGATCCTTCCCCGGATCCCTTCTTGGATTTCCTCTGTAGACAATTTTCAGCATAATGGCCCACCTCATGACAACGAAAGCATCACACTTTCGATTTGTCAACCTTCTTCCCACCATTGGAAGAACTGGATTCGGAAAGAGAAACCTTCTCCTTCCCCTTCTTTGCCTTACTCACTAAGGCACAATTCTCCTCATCCTCCATGGATGAAGAACCGTCTCTGGTGCTCCATTTGATCTCCTCTTGCATCAAATCCGACCATAGTAATTCCCAATCTGGCAGTTTCTCCCTTCCATTAACCAAGTCCTGGTAGTTATGCCAACTCTTAGGAAGGCCAAGGAGTGCTAGACTCACTAGATCATCATCAGCTGTCATCACCCCTACACTTGCAAGCTCATCCCTGCATGTGATGAGCTTGGTCAGATACATAGAGATCGTCTCATCCTTTTCACACTTGATCTTTAGAAGTTTGTCCTTCAATGCCAGCTTCCTCTGATCACTGCTATTCTGATATAAATATTTCAATGCTTTCCACATTGCAAACGGAGTCTCCTTCCCATGGAGGCTCGAGACAATGTGATCTCGCACTCCCTACAAGAGAATTCTCCTAGCTCTAGCCACACACTTCTTCCATTCTGTTAGTTG
Organism: Pinus tabuliformis; assembly: GCA_031772625.1. NCBI lineage: Eukaryota > Viridiplantae > Streptophyta > Pinopsida > Pinales > Pinaceae > Pinus > Pinus tabuliformis. The sequence continues at coordinate 315,272,702 of CM062814.1, read as the reverse complement.
AGTAGCATCAGTAGGCTTAAGGACTTCCTGGTTAATGAAGTTCTTAAGGCCGTTATTTTCTAATATTGCCTCCATGCGATCCTTCCAAGCTATATAGTTTGAGTTGCCATCAAGGGCATACTCAAGCCTCAAGCCATAGAACGCCATCAATGAAATAGATGTGATAAGAACTTGAGATCTATATCCCGAATAATAAACTTCGAATTCCTTCTTGTATACTATTCTTCCTTGATCACCTGTACACTGATACCATGTAGAATTTTCTCTACAAATCAGCTACCTCACTGATATCATGTAGAAATTTCACCTGCAGATCAAACTGATATATGCAATGTACTAAAGCATAATACTAGATCTACATCTACCATAAACTTTGCAGAAGCTTAATTGAACATGAGAAACATCAAGCATGAACACATATAACTAATAATAAGGAATCAATCACACATAACATAGAATATATCACTCGGGAAAGCGCCAACATAAAACCCCAACACTGAATTATCAACCAAGTGGAAATCCTCAACAACATACAAAAAGAATCAACTCAAAAGCTATCTTGCACTCTGTACTCTAATGATGAAGCTCATGGACTACCTATCCCTGTATATAAAGACTACACCTCAGGTCCAAGCTCCTATTTCTTTGCGCAGTTTGATTGGGGTCCAATTACAAAACACATGTAAATTGGCATGATCATACATGTTGTCAACCTCAGGTCCAACTACGCAATACTTGAGGACTCAAGTTCCTCTTGCATGCATGGAATACTTACTAGAAATATCCTAGCAACTCAAAGAACACTATCCCACCATCTAATCTCAACTGGGTCTCTGTCTGAACTGCCATGCATAAGTTATCCATGAGAGAATACTTAGTTATCTGAAAATAATAGTTGTCACATGCATGAAAGCATCAACAAACTATATCTCATTAATTTAACAGCTTGTTAAATTAATCTAATTAGACTTGACTAAGTCAACTGATCCTCCCATTATAGAAATCATCCTTAATTCCTCAATCAGTGGAGCAAATCAAGGACACATTCCCCAATTAGTGGAGAAATAATTGCATGTTCTCACAAAGGCTTCAAGTTTGCTTTTCCTTAACTAGTTAACTCATGGAGAATTAATTAATTAATATTCAAAACTACTGGTAAGACCAAATTCAAATTTACTTCCTATAGATAGACCACGGACTACTATAAATAGGAAGGAACCCAGAAATGCTATTTTTAGAAGATGCTATTTTTAACAGTTTCACCTCTCACCAAGGTGGCCAAAATGCTGATTGGCCAAACTAGTATTATTAGAAGTGCTATTTTTAGCAGTTCTATTTTTAGCACTTCCTAAATTTAACATTTCTTGTTGCACACTTTTGAACACTCCATCTCAACAGAAAGGCTTCCTCTCAAACCCAATCCTGTAACTCTGGAATGTTCTGCATGTAACACATCTACCAAGTGCGGTTGCTCCAGTAACACTCAGAATAAGAAAACTCCCAACCCACCTCTCTGTTGGGCTAGAAACATACCCTGATGCTGAAGCTCTACCTGCTGGTGACAAGTGCTACCTCTTTGACCTCTGTGCTACTGCAACATCTCCATGCATCTACCACCATTGCACCATTCTCTGTGCTACCCTGCACTGTGCAACACACTTGTGCCTCTCGCATTGCTGCAGCCTGCATGCTCTACGCTATCCTGGGATTCCCTGCACTATAGCTCTCTCTGCCGCTCCATCCACATCTGTCTCTACCCAATGAGTCTGTTCCTGCTACTCCACATCGGGGCTCCCGTAGCAAGGTCTCATCCAAGAGGTTGGGTACATCAAGGATCCTGCCTCTCCTCCTTGGGATGATCACTGTATATCGCCCCACCTCCTACATGGAGGTATGGCTGCATGTGATCCCTTTGCCCACCTAGCTCAAAGTTTCCCCCTACTAGAGGTCTCTGCATGAGTAGATGTCTCTACTCAATCTCCTCTCAGCTTCTCCTATTATCACTGCTCCAAAACCTCCTGAAGATGCCACACTAATTGTGGCTCCTCCACAATTTTCTACGACTTCTTCTGGCGTTGCATGTTGAGAGGTAATATACCCTCCCTCTCAACCACCAAGCCTCCTTCAGTTTCCTTGGTGCTCAAGGCTTTGCATGCATCTTGAACCTCAAGAGCATACAGGTTCTTGACCTATGAACCAATCTTCTTCACCTGTCTACTGATGATGTGTCTAAGGAAAACTTTTCCCTTACTGAAGACTACATCATAGCCTTTGTCTTCCAGCATCGCGATCAACACCAAGTTTCTCTTCAGTCATGGTAAATACTTGACATCGGTCAAGGTAAGGCGAGCTCCATGCTCCCTCTAAAAATAACCATGCCTACACCTGAGACACTATACTTTTCATCATTACCCATCGCTATGAGTATCTCGAGATCTCTCCCCTCCAAAGTACTGAACATACTCTTATCACCAACCATGTGGAGAGAAGCTCCACTGTCAAGAAACCATCCACTTCCCACCATGGATGAAACCATGCATGCGAAGAGTGTGAAATCCAACTCAAACTGTGAAGCAAGTGCCTCACCTTCAGATCCTTCCCCGGATCCCTTCTTGGATTTCCTCTATAGACAATTTGTAGCATAGTGGCCCACCTCATGACAACGAAAGCATCGCACTTTCGATTTGTCAACCTTCTTCCCACCATTAGAATAACTAGATTTAGAAAGAGAAATCTCCTCCTTCCCCTTCTTTGCCTTACTCGCTAAGGCATAGTTCTCCTCATCCTCCATGGATGAAAAACCGTCTCTGGTGCTCCATCTAATCTCCTCCTGCATCAAATCCGACCATAGTCGTTCCCAATCTGGTAGTTTCTCCCTTCCATTAACCAAGTCTTGGTAGCTATGCCAGCTCTTAGGAAGGCCAAGGAGTGACAGACTCACCAGATCATCAATAGCTGTCATGAACCCTACACTTGCAAGCTCATCCCTGCATGTGATGAGCTTGGTTAGATACATAGAGATTGTCTCATCCTTTTCACACTAGATCTTTCGAAGTTTGTCCTTCAATGCCAACTTCCTCTAATCACTTCTATTCTGATATAAATATTTCAATTTTTTCCACATTGCAAACTGAGTCTCCTTCCGATGGAAGTTCGAGACAATGTGATCTCGCACTCCCTCCAAGAGAATTCTCCTAGCTCTAGCCACACACTTCTTCCATTCTGCCAGTTGAGGAGCATCAGTAGGCTTAGGGAGTTCTTGATCAATGAAGTCCTTAAGGCTGTTATCTTCCAATACTACCTCCATGCGATCCTTTCAAGCTATATAGTTTGAGCTGCCATCAAGGGCATACTCAAGCCTCAACCATAGAACGCCACCGATGCGATAAGAACTTGAGATCTATATCCTGAATAACAAAATTCAAATTCCTTCTTGTATACTGTTCTTCCTTGATCACCTATGCTCTAATACCATGTAGAATTTTCTCTACAAATCAGCTAGCTCACTGATATCATGTAGAAATTTCACCTGCAGATCAAACAGATATATGCAATGTAATAAAGCATAATACTAGATATACATCTACCATAAACTTTGCGGAATCTTAATTGAACATGAGCAACATCAAGAATGAACACATATAACTGATAAGAAGGAACCAATCATGCATAACACAGAATATATCACTAGGGAAAGCACCAACATAAAACCCCAACATTGTATTATCAATCAAGTGGAAATCCTCAACAACATACAAAAAGAATCAGTTCAAAAGCTATCCTGCACTCTATACTCTGATGATGAAGCTCATGGAATACCTAACCCTATATATAAAGGCTGTACATTAGGTCCAATCTCCTATTTCCTTGCGCAGATTTGATTGGGGTCCAATTACAAAACACATGTAAATTGGCCTGATCATACCTGCTGTCAACCTGAAGTCCAATTACGCAATACTTGAGGACTCAAGTTCCTCCTACATGCAAGGAATACTTACTAGAAATATCCTAACAACTGACGAAACATTTTCCCACCATCTGATCTCAACTGGGTCTCTGTCTGAACTGCCATGCATAAGTTATCCATGAGGGAATACTCAGTTATCTGAAAATAATAGTTGCCACATGCATGCAAGCATCAACAAACTATATCTCATTAATTTAACAACTTGTTAAATTAATCTAACTGGACTTGACTAAGTCAACTGATCCTCCCATTATAAAACTCATCCTTAATTCCTCAATCAGTGGAGCAAATCAAGGACACATTCCCCAATTAGTGGAGAAATAATTGCATGTTCTCACAAAGACTCCAAGTTTGCTTTTCCTTAACTAATTAGCTCATGGAGAATTAATTAATTAATATTCCAAACTGCTGGTAAGACCAAATTCGAATTTACTTCCAATAGATAGACCAGGGACTGCTATAAATAGGATGGGACCCAGAAATGGTATTTTTAGAGGATGCCATTTTTAGAAATTTCACCTCTCACCCAAGGTGGCCAAAATGCTCATTGGCCAAACTGCTATTTTTAGAAGTGCTATTTTTAGCAGTTCTATTTTTAGCACTTCCTAAATTTAGCATTTCTTGTTGCACACTTTTCAACAGACAATGTCAACCTCCGATCTCATAGCCAGACCGACCACTGACTTTCTTCTGGCAAGGCCTACAAAATAAACATATATGTATAATTGGCCTCTTTAAAATTTATTATTTTGTTTTTTCATATTTCATATTATTTGATAAAATTAATTCAATAAATTTTATTTTTTATCAATAAAAAATAAATTGAATAAATTATACTTATAAGATAAAATGTTTTAAATATGGGAACTCGTTATCCCATTCATTAAAGAAAAAAAATGAAGTATTGAAGCTAGAGATGAATTGACCGGAGAGTGTTGGTAGTCAAGAGTGTCTAGAAATACCATTCAAATCACAATGTCGACCTTCGATCTCATAGTCAGGGCCGACCTCCAACTTTCTTTCAGTAGGAGTCACAAAATAAACATGTGCATATAGCTATGCGTAACCTCATAGTTAGATCGGCCTCCGACTTGCTTCTACAAAGGCCCACAAAACAAACATATGTGTCTATAATTTATTATTTTATTTTTTCACATAACATATTATTCAATCAATGTAATTTAAAATATTTTATTATTTTTTCAATAAAGAAATAAATTCAACATAATATTTTTATAAGACGTTTAAGATTTAATTTATAACATATCAACTCATGATAAACTTCATCATAGACAACAGTGAACCTAGATTATGAGCTAAATTGGCTAGGGAGTGTCAGTAGTTGGGAGTGTCTAGAGAGACCATTCAAACTACAATGACGACCTTCGATCTCATAGTGGGGGCCAACCTCTAACTTGATTTTAGTAGGGGCCACAAAAGAAACATATGTATATAGTTACAAGTGTTTACAATGACCACCTCTGGCCTCATAGTCAGCGCGACCTCCCACTTGCTTCTTCAAAGGCCCACAAAACAAACATGTGTCTATAATTTATTAGTTTATTTTTTTCACATAACATATTATTTAATAAATGTAATTTAAAATACCTTATTCTTTTATCAACAAAGAAATAAATTCAAAAAAAAAATTATGTGACATTTAAGATTTAATTTATAACATATAAACTTTATCATAGACCTCATTTAAGTCGTTTATAAGAAATAAAAATAATAACAACAATGAACCTATATATTGAGCGGAATTGGTCGGGGAGTGTCAGTAGTCGGGAGTCTCTAGAGAGACCATTCAAACTACAATGTGGACCTTCGATCTCATAGTGGACACCGACCTCCGACTTTCTTTTAGTAGGGGCCACAAAAGAAATATATGTGTATAGTTACACATGTTTACAACGACCGGCTCTGACATCATAGTCAGTCTGACTTTTGACCTGCTTCTACGAAGGCCCACAGAAAAACATGTGTTTATAATTTATTATTTTACTTTTTCACATAACATATTTAATAATGTAATTTAAAATACCTTATTTTTTTATCAACAAAAAAATAAATTCAAAAAATCATTTTCATAAGACATTTAATTAAAGCTCTTTCAGAAAGATTATTATTCTTTCTATATAATAGTTTAAGATAACAAATCCAAAAACTACGTAAAAATTAAAACAAAATTAGGATTAAAATTAGTAAAAACAAACACGTTAGTCACTGTTTAAAGAATAAAACGATTTGAATATGGTTCATAAATTACAAAAGCCAAAAAAAACTAACTTAAACGTTAGTAGCAACTTCAAAACTGCTTGAACCTCATCCTTTTCCAAGATGGCTTGGACGTCAACATTTTCCTTATTATTCTTCTCCCAAAAGATGTTGACTGTTGAAACATGAAGTCGGCCCCAAACTCAACTACAGGTTTCCTCTAACTACAAAGAAACAAGAAAAAATTGCACTGGAGATAGATGCCCCTATTCTGAATTTGATTGTTTTTAAACGTGCTCTCACAACCGTGGCTCAAACATGTCCTCTATGCATAAAATTTAGAAAGATTGTACATTACAACATCCCACAGTTGGAAACTCAGAATACTAGTAACATTGCTCTCAAAAGTTCTCCAATACTGTTGAAACATAAATTTTATCGTCAATTCTTTTATGTTTTTTTTTTTTTAATTAGCAAATGTCTGACACTATAATCTCCTGTAGCTTAAAGTATAAATTTTGTTCCAATAAATTTAGTGTTTTGAAAAAGAAATTAATAAAATCTATGTGCCCTATGACAATCGAATGAACGTAAAAGGAATGAAAAAACTCGCATACATGACTCTACTAAAACGCAAACATGCGTTGACTTTCGACATCGCAATGTGTTGCACCCGACTAAGGCCAGACTTATCTTCTTCCCGAGATGGATGTATATGTCAATAGAACTTTGACCCCTTGACTATATAAAACAACACGATGTGCATTTGGAGCCACCATCTTGCTCATGAGCCTTATGAAAATGCAAAGACACTTATACTCCTGACTTCGCAAGTTTCAGAGTAAATTCTGGGAAATATTCGCCGTAACTACTATAAAAAATCATGGAATCGGCGTCGGCAAAAAAAATAAAACCAAAACATATGGAGTTGGGGTCAGCACCTTGCCCATAGGACTTCTACAAATGCAAAGATGGGCCGACCTTCGACCTAGCTTTGGTCAGTCAATACTGGTTTATTCTTATGACATTGCATCCAAACCATCGAAACTTGAGTCGGAAATGTATTCAACACGTATGACCCATTAACCTAGATTTTGTTGACAGAGAGAACTCAAAAACTTATCAAGTTTCTGTGGCTAGAATCCAACAATCCGCTTTCCTAAACAACTCTTATGCTCTAAATTCTAATGTTTCCCCTGCAAATTCTGCGAAACAGTGAACCATTAGAACTCCAAATTGTACACCATGACCATTAAACCAGAAATAATGTTCATACACTTACCAATAAAATCGTCGTCGAGGAGGTTAGAAAACCTGCATCCTGCAACAAAACCAAACAACTTCAACATTCTGCACAAAAATTCTACTACTCGCATCCACCAAAAAAAAAAAACTCATTTGATAATAAGGAAAACCTCATGACAATAAATAATTACCCACATAAAATACAAGCACAAAAACAATAAATCAAGCCTCATTGGGCATCAAAACACCGAGAAAAGAACTAAAACAACCACTTTGAACACCAAAAATAGTTAAATCCACTTCTCGATAATCCATCAACCATAATAATAAACTCTCCACCAACACTCTTAAAATCAAATTGACACCACGAGAGCTTAAAGCAGCCTAAGTTAACTCCTAGTTGTACGAAGGATCTCCCTTCCATGTACCTACATTGTACAATCTGATCTACCGTGCATGGCAGGATGACGTCAACCCTCGAAATCCAGAGTCGGGGATGCGGTGACACGCTAACGTCACACGAAAATTTCAACCAAAAGCCTAATGTTAACTATAGAAATTTGAAAAATTGGATCAGTACGGACAAACTAATAGCTTGGAACTGATCATAGAACAAGGCTTACATAGGCATTTGAGGATCAAATTTTTGTAAGTTTCCTTCGTACATTTTAATCAAAACAGGAAATGGAATAAATGAATTAGTGGGTTGATACACCTGATACACCTAACTGAGTCACCACACATTGGTTCATGTCTCTCTCTCTCTCTATATTAGTGGCACACTCATGGAACCAAACATATAAGTGTTCATTCTATAATGCGTTGATACACCTATTTATATTATTCTCCCAAACCTATGAGATTCTCTTATTATACACATTTGTAATGACTAGGGATGAGATTCCCAACGCCCACCTTACTACCCTCCATCCATAGCCTTGTAGATGTGTAATTTAAATTTTCTATAATTGCTTTTACTTGCTACTTAAATGAAGGACATATGCAATTATTTCATTATTGAATATGCAATTTACACATTCAATATAATAAAATGTGTAATTCTCTTATGTTTAGTTAAATTGTGGTGTGTGTGTGTGTGTGTGTGTGTGTGTGTATATATATATATTAAACAAATAAAGTCAATATAAAAAATTCACTATGGTTGAGTGAGTTTATTACTGTGTTGCTAAAAAATGAGATTTCTAATTACTTCCATAACTATGTAGTTGAAACATAGCCTATATTTATACAAGAAATATAGATCCATGTTAACCTTGGATCAAATCTAAGGTTAACATGGATCTCTACTAGTAATAGTCACAATAGAAGGTTTTATATCAAAGGTAATTAATCCATTTTTTCTTTTCAGTTAAAAAATGTCATGTCCATAAGTGTGATTGAACTATATTATTACATGTCCTTTTAAACGTGTATATGTTTAACTCATTTTTTTTCCATGGAGAAAAATTGTATTTTTCTTTCATTATATAATGATGCAAAATTACATTATGTAGATGAATAGTCTTGCATTGCCATAAACATTATTCATTTCTACTTTGTACAAACCACAAGAGTACCTAAAATTTAAACAAATAAATTATGTTGTATATACAAATCCTACCTAAATAAATTATGACCGTATTTTTATAGTAGCTTTTGCGACAAAATAAATAAATTATTGTCCTTTATAACAATAACATGGAAAGAAACAAAAGTACACATAGCATTATGTAGATGGAGCTTGTTGATAAGGAAGACTACTTTCCATGAATGGTCAATGATAGTAGTCATAAAAAGTATCTTCCCTATTATATTTCATGAGGCATGGCCCATAATAAAGTTAGTTTTCCTATGTGTTGTGGTCCCTATAAACATAAGAGCAAGTGTACAAATCAAAATTTGATTTTATAGGAAAAATTTCCTCCAAAAATAATAAAAGTAGCTAATTGTTACATCTTCGTGTCTCATTAAACCATTTTTGCACATTCATGGAGCCCCCAAACAATTGGATGGATCTACATCTATGTTCTTTTTCAAAAAGAATGACCTTCAACATCATGATCTCAGCATAATTGTTTGTGCCCATATCCAAACACATTGCTAAAGAAAAACTATGATTTTTTAATAAGTTTCCACCACCCTGCAAGTTCTATTAGTACCTTGAGATGCTGTAACATTCTCTGGTAACTTGTAAATATCAAATCATTGCAGTTAAAGACATTGTGATAATTTCACACACCTTGTAAAGGTAAACCAATAATTAGGAAGTTACAAATTATATTTATAAAATATGGTAATTCTTATGCAAGATTGTGCACAAGTTACAATGGAAAGTAATGTCGAATGAACCTCACATGTTTGGGTGGTTCCCTACCCCTGACCTCTCCTTGAGAAATAAAAAATCTCCAAAAGGGGAACCAAAAGAGTACAAGGAACCTGAGGTGATCGAGGAGAGAGAAACCACAATAAACAGTGGAAAGAAAGATTATAGAGGTAATTTTCCATGATGTTTGGCCAGGTGGATCTGTGCAATAATAGAGTTGTTTAAAGTTAAGTCTAGTTGAGACTAGATAGTCACTGAAACATTCCTCTGTGCAGTATTGTCTACACTAGACATGTCATGCTTGTGAGGACAACTCGGGGGGAGATGCAGTGCGAAGACTTATCTCATTGGTAGGGAGGAAAAATACATTACTTTATGTGTGGTTGTGTGATATTGTGGGCGCTGACTGGGATAAAATCTAAGCATTGCACCATATTGATTATATCTACTATATCTTCAAAAGTAGTTTTGGTTTTCATTGGAAAGAAAATAGTATGAAAGAGTTTGTTGTATGTGATATGTATAACAATAATAGTCCTAATTGAAGAAGTGAACATAACTTTATTAAAGAATGGACAACCTAGCTGTACTGCTAACCTGCAACAAGGTTTTTGCTTAGATTTTGTATGTAAACAAATAAACACAAAAAAGAACATAAATCTAGAATTGGATCAATTTAGACCATTGTCATTTGGAAGACACTGGGGTTACTCTTTAGGCCAAGCCTTTACGACAGCCTGGATTCAATCCCTCTGTCCTCTCAATAATACATAACTAACAATTATACAATTAAACGCTTAGTATCACAGATTTACAAGAAACAGAGAACTGGAACTACAAATAATAATTACCATATAAATTTAGCAACTAACGAAAATAACTAAAATGCAACTGAAAACAAGAACCATCCATTATAATGTTTTATCTACCCATCTGATATCAATATAAAAATGTTACATGACAAAACTACCAAAATCAAGAGAGTATGTGCAAAAACTTAGAGCAAAGACATATCTATCTCAAAACCATATCAGAAGATATTTTTAACATCATTATTTAAAAAATTCAATGACTCAAAGACTAAGTGTCATTTCCTATTAAACAAGTCTAAATAATGTATATACATATAGTCTAAATAGACATGACTAGGAGCCAAAATTTTACAAGGAATTGTATCTAGCACCATGCTCGTTGTAAAATGGAGTTTAACCAAAAAAAAAACTCTTTCGCAACCATCTTCTAGTTAAAATTAAACTAAGATAAAGAAATGTCGATTCTAAAAACTCAGTATTTTCCAACTGTAACCCTCGATTGAAAAACATTATTCCTAGAAGGGAGCATATCCTCTCTTTACAGAGTCAAGAAATTGTGGCCATACCTAGAAGAACAGAGTGAACAAATCCCTTAGTATGTACTCCCGAGTCCTAAAGATGTATGGAGTTATAACAACAAGAAATGTTACCTGCGATAAGGAGGCATGAGTTTGTTAATAATAGGAAAGAAACCTGCTAAAATTTTGTGGAATATAACAAGGTAATTAAAGAATTATTATCCTGAAGAATAAGAAATCGGCTCCTTGCATGTATTCTAAAGATAACAACAGACAGGGGTCGTATAAATACCTCAAAAAATTGAATAGTAACTAAAAGAAAACTTAGTCTCGCGTCAAAGGGACATGAATACCTGTGGGTGAATGTGTGAGCGCATAACCATATATTGACATTTGTAGTAAGCATGTGTCTTGGTGGGGTTACAAGTTCCTATTGCAGGAAAGTTATCATTATTAAAGCATGTGGGACAGAGAAAACTTCCAATATCCAGCAAGCATTGAATCCAGGGCTTACCTATGCAAAATGTCAGCTAAAAGCCTCATGGATGTCGCATTCAAAACTTAAAATAACTGAGCAATTCATTTTTTGGGAAACCCTTTAGAAAGGACTAAAATTCTTCTCTATGATAAACATAAAACCCTAACCGGGTCCAAAGCGAAATCCTCAAAACAAGTGATCCAAATAACTTCCGAGGGGCATGCGATCGAGGAGGTGGTTACCCTTAGACTTCCTTTGTCATTCTCCACCGTTGATCCACAATATGGGAGGAAAATCTTAGATCTAGTTCTGATCCCAAGGACCTTGCTACTAGGTGTAGGGTAGTGAAGTGGTCTTTAGAAACTCACCTCTCAACTAGAGTACAAGGAAAATATAATTGAGATCATTAACACTGGCTAAATGCTATCAGGGTCTCTATAAAGAATATTAATTATAACCCATAAAATCCATCAAAGTGTTGCAATATAATCCTGACAATATACGATATTCATTGTTGTACCAAAAATATAAACCATATACGTTAACTGACATATGGTTTTTATAGTATTATTACATATTTGTATTTTGTATTTTATTTTTATATTTTATGAATAGGGGACGTGATAAGTGGTATTAGAGCCACGTTCCAAATTTGTGGCCTCTTCGAGTAGTTAAGGTAATAACAAAAAACAAAAACTTATTATATTGAGAGAGTGAAAGAAAAGAGACACCATGATGAGGGTATGGCCTACACCAATAAGACCAACAATGGGAACTGGACCAGTGCCATTTACAAAAACTAACCTGGAGATGTGGGTGGAACTGGGGGAAGAATACAAAAATACTAGCTCTACATTATTTGAGGTGGTACAGGAATTAAAGAATGAAATTGCTAGGTTGAGAGCCGATAATGAAAGGTTGATGCAGGAATAAGAGAAGATAATGAAAAGCCTTTCAGATAGGCAGAACCATCAACATCCTTCTCCAAGCCCAGACCATTGAAATAGAACCGAGACACACAAAAAAGGGGGTGACAACCCAGAATCGGAAGGAAATCAAGGGAACCAAGAAGAGAAATCTGATAATGTGTGACATCATAAAGGACCCAAGAGATAAAAAGTCAAGTTGCAAAGAGAGTTTAAGAAAATTAAACCTCTAACATTTGATGGCTAACAAGAAGAGGTTGTTGAGGCTTGGCTTATTAGCATGAACACATATTTCCAAATCTACATGTAGATGATGCAGATCTACAGAGTTGGAGATGATGCTGAAATGTTACTACATGTGGATGATGCAAATTTACAAGAGCTAGAGATGATGGCTCAAGTGTCATTCATGTTGTTGAGTTGGCACACTAGTTAACATCGATGCTTTGACACATTTTACAGGTAAAGAATTTCCACCGTCGGTCGAGTCCCTATAATCATACTTAAGTTATCAATGAAAGTTCAATTTGTTGGAATTTGAAGGGAAAATTATCAGTTACGACAAACCTAGCCGTCAAATACGGTCAACAATGCATTGTCACAGTCATCAAATAACGTTGTGATATGGGAAAAGTTTAACATTATGGTTACAAAATTTCTTGATGGTGACATCGATTTAAAATTAGAGTAGTTTAAGGCATAGTTACCAAGTTCGGCGTCAAAAAATTTCAGAATTCATTGATATGATACGATTCACCATTTGATATGCTTCGATTTGCCATCTAACTACAAGAGCATTCACCAGTTTCAGAATGGCTTAAAAGTATGCAAAAATAGTAATTTATATATTAAAAAATATTTTGGAACTTTTATATTTAAAAATATAAAATAATAAATTTTTTATTAAAAATGTGGCTTTTGTATTAAAAGGGTACAGGCAAGAGTAAGTTTTATATTTTAAAAATTGCAAAAATTTTAAAATATAGTTTTCAATAGTAGTTATTATCTAAATTGGTTTTACTAATAGTTGATTTGAAATTTATTTAAAGCATTTATTTTGTCTAATTTACTAGAAAGATTAATCTACAGAGTAATTATTGAATAAATTTGGATTTTAAAGGGAATTAGTATTTGAGAAATAATTTTTTTGGCTTGTGGAAATTTATTTAAATATCTAATATTTCATTCTTTACATTGCACGTCAACTTTGATTTTTTGTTATTTATATTATCATATTTATTTATCTTAAATAAATAAATAGACAGAAACAATTAACACTAGATATAAGGAAATACGGGTATCATCATAGGAAAGATTTTATTTAATTTTATAAAAATTTGAAAATAATAATAATAATATGTTAATTTATATAAGATATATATTTTCGAAATTTCAATTTTTTTTAGTATTGAATTTTATACAATACAATTTGAATTTGGTAACTATGGTGTAAAAACATTATAGTTTTGTTTGGAAAAAATAGGAATTTCCATAAAATTTTGAGAAAATACTAGGTTATCATTGTTAAACTTCAGGATTTTGGAGTACCCTAGAGTTTTTAATGGTGCTTAATCCATTTTGGCGATGAAAAAAATGATTTAGTTAGTAAACAAATTTACCCACCTTGTTATACAAGGCCTTTGAAATGGATTCGTTTAAAGAGGCGGAGGAATTGCTCCTACGACTAAAAGTGGGCTGAATTTGGGCAAAATAAATTCAAAAAAACTTGTAGATGCACTATTTGAATCATGTTTTTCATGGCTAAAATAGATTCAGCACCATGAAAAACCTATAAAACCCCAAAAATTATGAAATTTGACAACTTTTATTTAAATTTACAAAAATCCCTACATGATTTTATGAAATATAACTAAAATTCCTATACTTTCATGGCCAAAAAAAACATAATAATTAGACTACTGACTTTAAAATTACCACACCCCTCCAAATCCTCGGTAGACAACGCCTTTGAAATTACAACAAGCCCCTCCCATATTTTCGTCCTTATCGAATAAATTTAAACTCCTCTGGGCCCTTCCAGATTTGTATCCTCGGTACATAACCTCGAAGAGGGTGACAGAAATATCAGCGAGCCCTTCCAGATTTGTCTCCTCGATGCATAACCTCGAAAAAGGTCACAGAAATATCAACGGGACGGTCTAACAACTTGTGATGTATTTTTGATGATATGACATCCGTATGACTGGACACTCGGCTTTCCGTAAACTTTTTTAATTTTAAGGAGATGACATACAGTGAGGATTCGAAAGCTATACGGTGAGGTTTCCTTACAGTCTTATTTGAGCGTGTCAGATAGATATCCATTATTTCATGTATGGTTCGTTGAGCAGATTTCTGGGAAGTCAATACAGGATAATTTTTGTGAATGTCTGCACCCTGGAAAATCCCTGCAACGCTTTCGTTGTGCAGAAACTAGTTATCAAACTTGCGATTCCAATAAATTTTTGTCGAATTTTGACCAGAAAAACCTGCCGGAAAGGCTTTCAAAAAGTCGCGTTATAGACAACTGCTTTATTTAATGGCTAAAACAACGGTTACCACAATTAAGTACAGTGGGGCTGCACAATTAAGTACAGTGGGGCTGCAACGTTTGATGTCCGTTTGTTTGTTTCAGCGAAAATGTAGATTTTGATTTTACCCATATCGAACTGCATAGCATTTAAAGCACGTCCGAAAAAAAATCAATTTTGAAGCATCGGTGGTTCCTGCCTCTCGATATTCTTCTGAGTAATTACTGGACTGTAAAGGAATGTAAAATGCATTAAGCAAAATGAAACTTTGTACTTCAATAAATATACGATGCCCTCTTTATTCTTTATACAACTTTTAAAGCTCAAATGTACTATTTAAATATTATGAGCAATTTAACTGATTTAATAAGTCATTGAAATTCTGACAAGCCACTGGGTCCAGCTGTGACCATCCAACTGAAATGGCGTAGGCATCTTGAATTATTGTCCGCTTTGTTTTATTTCCCATCCTACCCATGTGAACAATGCTTGCAAATAATTTAATGGAGTGAATGGAAATATGAAACTGTGGGCTGACACACATAACCAGGTCACTGCACGTACATCTGTGCATTAACAGAATCCTGTTATGTTTAGCTCAATCAGGGGTTAAATTTGACGGGTGACCCTACCCTTCAAGGAATTTTTTTATGACGTTTTTATTTTTAAACTGCCCATCATATGACTTTAAAAATTTATTTGTACAAGTTTCATCTAATTTCAAATTGTACTCATAATTGTTCAAATTTTTCATTTTTTGTTGTACAATTCGGCTCAAGTCTCATTGCTACACTTTGTTTTGAGACCCGCTGATCAAATTTTTCTGCAAATTTTCCAGATTGTTCAAATGTTCTGAGTTTTTTTTGTTTAAAATGGAAATACTGATAAAATAGATGGGAAATATATATAGAAACAACGAAAAATAATATTATGAAATGAAAAAATATATATTCATAATTATATTTATGCATACACTACTAGCCAAAATTCAATTCAAGAAAATAGTAATGCACGTTAATAGAAACAAGGTAATTTACAGTACCATTTTGGTCCGAACTAGGTTCTGGGCAGACGTTCACAGCAGTAATTGGAACCACATTCATCACCGGAAAGGGAAATGTGCATCCATCCCGCTCAATTTCGGGCTTTTTCAGCTCACCGCTTGTCTGGCAATCGTCAAGCCCCTTACTACTCTCATCGATCTCTTCAACAATGGGAGTACCGAAACAACCACCATAATTATATTTTTCCAAATCTTCAGTGACCTCAATTTTCGGCTTTTTCAAAACACTGGTGGCCGGAGGCAGGACGAAAGGTGGTGGCTCGCAGGCAACTCTCTTCCCTCTCCCTTCAATCTCATTTTCGCAGGTAATTCTCTTCCCTCTCCCTTCAATCTCAATCTCGTTTTCGCAGGCAATTCGCTTCCCTCTCCCTTCAATCTCATTTTCGTTTTGAAGCCGTGAACTAACTCGTTGGCCGCTGGCAGAGGTAGAGGCAGACACAGAGGAAGCGAAAGAGCCAATTCTGTGCCTGGAACTTCTACGGGGAGGGGAAGAGGGAGCCTCTGCTGCTTCCTCCTCAATGGACACACCATTTCCACCATGGAAACCCTCCTCTACGTCTACGATTTCCTCATTTTTGGGTTTATTAACCAAAGCACTGCGAGCTCGAGTCAAGGGAGGCACAAATTCATATTCACATTCATGCTCACTCTCAGTATCACTGTAATCATCATCAAATTCTTCAACTGTCCGTTTACCCCGCCTCTTTCCTTCTTTTCTCTTGTGCTGAAACAAAAAGCCCAATTACTTACATGCAAGTAAAGAAACTATCTATATATACATAAAGACAGCACATACTTCTACCTCCAGCTCTTCTTCCCGCGACTCGAACTGTTCTTCCCGCGATTCGAACACAGCATCTGCCAAAACTCTGTAGCTTTCGGCCTCTATGAGAGGCTACTCATTGTCATATACATGTACCAGAACGCCCAAAATAAAAAAAAAGAAATCAAAATGCAATAACTATCATACATGGAATTATACAGCTGAAAATGCAAGTATACCTTCAGCAAATGCTTCAGGACTGGAGATACATCATTACTCGTAAGGCCTAGAGGCTTCATGGCCTTCAGAGCTCTCACAAATTTCTCGTTCCCCATTTTTTCCCAGCTCAAATATGTTAGCTTTCTCAACCTCTATGCAGAGACGGGTAAAATTCAAAGCGAAAAACAGACATACACGTGCCGTGCTCTCTAGCTGGGAGGTATGACATAGGTTAAATATATATATAGGAGAAATTTATAAAAGAAAAAATTTTAAACTTTTAAGTTTTAAACCTGCCCGTCAATATGACGTTTTTGGAAATTAATGACAAGTTGCCCCTGACGTGGAAATTTAAAACTCAAACGTATTTTACGGGTAAAAAGGAGAAATACGAGCATACAGGCGTCAAATTTAACCCTTGAGCTCAATCTATATAAAATTAAATTAAAGGAAATTGCAAAGAGCATGATGTGATGTTCCACTTTTGTCATTATTCGTCGTATCAACTTTTGAAGTTGAGTGTACTAACCTAATTGTTATGAGCGTCCAACTAATAGTCTAAACGTGTTGAACTATTGTTCCTCTTTCATTTATTTTGCATCTAGCCATGTATACAAGGCTTCCAGAGGGATTTAACAAACCACATTTTTGTAAATTTCCACCGTACATTTTTATCGAAACAGGAAATTGAATAAATGAATTGGTTGGCTAATACACCTAAACGGGCAATTCCTATTTCTTACCTTATAGGAATTTTAATGCGGCCTGACATGGGGCCGGTATAAGGCGATACAACACGCCACTAGGTGATGAGAGAGAAAATAAAAATAGCGGTGTGTTGTATCGCCTTATACCGGCCCCATGTCAGTCTGCATTAAAATTCCTATAGAGTAAGAAATAGGAATTGCCCACCTAAACGGGTACACACGTACACACTTGTACGTGCATATATATGTATATATATATAATACTGTCTATGGAATCCTGTCAACCATTCATATATATATATATGGGGTACACTTATGGAACCAAATAGATAGCTCTCCATTCTATAATGTGTTGGAGACGTTATTTTATACACATATTTACAGTATTCTCCCAAACCTATGAGATTCTTTTACCAAACAAATTCGTAGTGACTGACCATGAGTACCCAAACTCCACCCCCGCGATTAGCTTTTAGATCATTGTTCCTTGTAAAACATAATCCCATTTAATTTTTTCCACGGAATGATGCTATCCAATAAAGTGTCTATATTGTCCATATAGAGAAGTTATGTTCTGTGAAAGAGCCGAAAGCATTGATATTTCACTCTTAATAAAACGAAGAATTTAAAATTATGAGTTTGAAAATTTTAAATAATAAATATAAAAATAAGTTAAAAATTTATGTTAATAATTTTGATGGAGTTGGAAAGTGTTAAGGAAGCACGAAAGAGGATTTTGTATCTCTCAATTATACGTGGAATTAAATTGAGGACGTGGAGGCTAGTCGATATTATACATTCACAAATGCTCATGAGTAATGATGTAGAGTATTAATTCATAAATATTCTATACCACCACTTTTTTTTAGAATTTTTGGAGGTAAGTTATAATTATCTGATGTATTGGTTGTATTAAGTATTTGTTTGTGGGAAATTTCTCTCTCCAAAGTCTGCACTCGTGGCATGACAATTAAGGAAGGTTTAGGCTCTCATTGTTTAGCCTTCCATGACAATTAAGGAAGGTTCAGGCTCTCATGATCTAACCTTCCATCACTGAGCCCCTATTGTTGGTTGAACTCTTCACAATCTTCAATAATCCATGTGGGTGCATGCAATAGGTTCGTGCCATTCATGGAGGGATGGTCATTAGTAGGGTTCTTTTGCAGTGTTCAAGAACTCGCCCTACAAGTTTGATAATATTACTTTTGACTTTTGATTCTTTGAGGTGGTGTTGTACTTGTAGTATTGTGATTCTGGTTTCCTAGGATCATTAATTTGGTTATGCAAGTGAAGGTGAAGTGTGGTGTACTGTGGAGAGGTATCTGGACTTTTCTCCATCCTAGGGAAGATACTTGGATAGTCTCTCCTACTTCCGTTACTCATTTGTGGATCCTTTGGCATTTTCCATGCTTACCACTCGTGCCCATGAACCTATCCACTAGTCTTCACCTTGGTCTGCCATTGGCATCCAATCCCTCGACCTTGTCCTCTCTCATGAGAATTTTCTCAGTGGGTTCATAGTTTCTTTAATATCATGCCTCAACAACAAATGTGGTTGAGATGTGGCCCTCGTGGCTAAGGACCCTCTAATAGGCCTAGTTGCAAGCCCCGTGTCTTGCTTACTTCTACCATACAAGCATGACAACTCCCCCAAAAATTCAGCTTGAAATCTAATTTCTCAAAGCATGGGGAGTTCAAGATAGGAATGTTGAGTTTGACTATGATATTTGGGATAACGTTATTGATGGGGTTTCGGACCCTTGTCACACTAGGGGTTCCAAGAATCAATACCTCAACTTTGTCACTCTATATTGGTAGATAAAAACAATATTGCATTGAGTCGTCCAGGAGAAGCAATAAGAACACAGTGAGACAATTATCCATCTCAACAATATCTATCCAGTCCAAAATCATTTGTGCACCCATTCGGTCATCCTAGATGCTTCGTTGTTGCATATAGAGACACATCTTCGATGTAGGAAATAGACATCACTAGGACCAAGCACATAGGATCTCACCCATTCAACTTCTTCCGAGGAATAACGAAAATGGATGCTCATTATACTTGTATGCTTATGTTTTTTGAATCTCACACATCTATGATGCAGGAAATAGACATCACTAGGACCAAGCAGATAGGATCTCACCCAATCAACTTCTTCTGAGGAAGAATGACAATGGATGTTCATTATAATTGTATGCTTATGTTTTTTTGAATCTCAATTTACAGTTTGTATGTTACACAATTTTAGCTCATTTTTTGTAACCAACTATTATTTCTTAACTTATATTTTGGCATAGCCAACCATATGTCAAGGCTTAAATATAGTTACATGGTAGCTATGTATTTGGTAATTCTGATATAAAAGCAACTTTGAAATATATAACTAAACTTTAAAATTGCTATTTATATATAACCAAATACTTACAATTTATTTTCCTTGATGATATGCTCTTATATCACCAAAAACTCATAGCATGTTAAAAACTCATATTAAAGGAAAGAAATAAAACCAATTCTAAGTTTATGGGATACTACATGCTCTTCTCACTATTAAATAAATTTACAAGAAATTAATTTTTTTTCTGGAGTTCTTTAACTCTAAGAATTTCTAAAGATATATAGGACTAATTAATTTCACAAATGCTCAAGACTAATATCTTTTATAAATAACTCACAACTAAAAACTTGATTAACTTATACACAAGAGTGACCATACATTAACAAAAAAATATAGTTTGATAATTAGTTCTAGTAAAATTAAGAAAATTAAGTAGGTGACCAACCCTAATTTAGAAGAAACCATTTATCTCTTTATTTTTACCAATATAAAGAAGAAAATAAACATTTGTAAAGAATGAATAGATTCTCATAAGCTTCTTAGTAAAATTTGGTGTGACATAATTCCCAAAATACCATGGGATGAATGTTTATCACCTTTGAACACTAAAAAGGTTTAATACTAAAAGCATTTTCTTTTAGACTCTTTAACATTTATTATCCATATTAAAATCCAAATTTTAGACCATTGTCTTGCTCGTCTCGGCGTCTGTAGAGTATGTTATATGGTTGTCTCGCATGGGTGCCTGCATAGCCTAGGTAGTAAAGTGTTTTGGATGTGGAAGTCCCCCATACGCGGGCATGAAAGGTGAAAGGCAATTGGGTCTATGAAGAATTGGGTTTGGTGTTAGAGTATTTCGGCTTAGGGAGAGCTGGCAGTCGAGTCAGGGGTTAAGGTAACTCCATGTATACCCTTTGGTGGCAGAGGGGCGAAGGTGGAAGAACCCTGATGGCCAGTTTCTGGGTCCATCTAGCCTGTGGAATAGAATCTCCCAGGTTGGAAATTTCTGTTTAGATAGAGGTCAACTCTCGTTTTGAAGTTGAGTATGGCTTGATGTCATTTACTATGAAACGGTATTTGTGCATGGGCGTTTGATTTATATAGCCTGGGCATTCGATATGGAGTCGTCTCAGAAGGGGTTTGGTGGACTAATGGCTCATTGTAGTTGTTGGCTCGATCTCCCTTTTAATTCCTAGTATAACGTTTGGTTAGTGAAGTTAATGAACTATGGAAAGTGTCGTATAATGTTGAGGTCCTGAAAATAGTTGCCATGGCCAACCCATTCAAGCTCTGCAATGGGCAGAGGAAGACAATTGAAAACAGTGGCACCCTTATCCTATGTTGGAAACAAGTTAGTAGCAAAATGTGGTGCGAGTTCCTTACTTGGTTGGTTTCATTTGAATTTGATTTAGCATGTTTGCAATGTGGGCGAGACCCTTGGCAGCATCGAGCACCAAAACTGCGACCCTGTTCTGGTGGGTAATCGGAGTTGGGAAAAGAAAAGTCTTTATTGGGCGATAGAAACAACATGCCCCGAGAAACTGGTACAAGGAAAAATGGCAATGAAGGCTGAGGCCAGCGAAAACAGAGGAAGGTCACTTCATCGTTGAAAATCCAACCCATCTCTTCTAGTGGGGCAGTCGAGGTGGGTCGTGGGCGCAAGTCAACCTCTCTCATAATTCAAGAAGTGACTCAAGCTTACCATGCCAGTAGCTCCAACCCGGTCAGGCAATTGATTGAGGAGTGGGAGGCTAAAATTCAATAAATCGAGGAGGGCTTTTAATTGGATTTGGATGGGTGGCAAGCAGTGATCTCAGACCCAGGCCACACTCATGGAAGAGTAACCCAATACAAGAAGAAAATCCATTTGTTCCGGATGATGAAGAACATTCTATTGAAATCTCTAGATCAGTTTCCTTCTAACATGCATGTATCCTCATGGTGTTAGTCGGATTATACTAAAGAATCTCAAAAAATTTAGTTTCAATTACAGCAACAAAGTGGTCGGCTGAGCTGAATTGAGTAGCATATCCCTTGCATACCCCACACGGAGCTGTCAGGTTCCACTATGAAGGACCCTGCTCCGGTGGATTCAGCTAATGATGAGTAGCGATAATGCATCCTTGTTTTTTTCATTTTGAATGTTCTAGGCCCAAAGTTTTAGGCTTATTAATAGTTATGTTTATAGTTATCTAAAAAATAGGAAGTACAAAGACTCTCAGGTTTACATAGCATGGCTAGTTAGACTTATCATTTTTTTGCTTATGGATGGCATATTTTGTGGTTAGGCGGCCAATAGATCTAGTTTCCCTCTGGGAAGGTTGAGGCCTCGTAACTCTCAGACATATGGACGTAACATGCTTTATTTTAAAAAATTAATGGAAAGGTACCACCAAGCTTACAAAAAAAAAATATGGCCATATTACAATATTCATTTATTAATAAAGTCAAGGATTAATATTATAAATTTTTGGGATCAATGATATTATAAACCTAAGGGATTACCATAATATAAACATAATGGATTATAATATTATAAACCAAAGGGATTATATTATAATATCAAACCCAAAAGATTAATATTATAAACACAATGGAATAATATTAAACCAAAGGAAACCCCAAAGGGATAACTCAATTGGTCAAATTCTCGTTTCTAAGTACCTTTCCAATTAGGAGGTCATGGGGTCAAATCTCCTTGACATCCTTGGGGTTAGGCCCAACCAGATAAGCATGCAGGTAGATCCCTTCGAGTGGACTTTCCCGTATTATTACCCGTGGATGGAGCGGCTACTGAGTGACTGTGTACCATTGTTGAAAAACCAAAAATCAAGCCCAACGGATTAATATTATAAATCAAAGGGAATAATATTAAAACCAAGGGAATAATATTAAACTTGAGTGATTATATTATTATTATATTTGGATTATCTTATTAATATTGTTATCCCTAGGGTCACACATTCTCAACCATAATTCAATAAACCCAAGGTATCATTAACCCAAGGGAATAATAATAAACCGAAGGGATTAATAAGCCCAAGGCATTAATATTATAAACCCTTATTATTAATATTATAAACCAAAGGGATTAATAATGCCAAGGGATTATTAATAATATAAACTCAAGGGATTATTAATATTATAAAACTAAGGGATTAATATTATAAAAAATATTAAACCTCACATCTATATCATTAATCCTATGGTTTATAACCTTTTGACGATGCTGAATTCCGCCAATATTGTAAGGGGATCTCTCCGATGTGGAGTCCTGACTAGAACTCAAACCTTTTGGTGTAGGAGTCTCATTCGTTCATATGGCTTTGCCACCATTGAAATGGTTTTCCAGGAAGTGCCTTGGTTACAATATGACATAGGAGAATGAAATGCCTCTTTGGGGCGAAAAGAATGTGAGATTTGTGAGATGCTCGATGTAAGGTGTATGAGCGAAACTTCCACAGATGGTGAGGGAAATCAGCCATCGGTTAGAAAAGTAATAGTGGTATCCTAAAGGGGGACTCGAGGATAAAAGAGAGACTTGCTGAGTACCTACAAATTATTCCATGTGATAGAAAACAATCAGTAACAAAATTCATTCAATAACAACCATAACTAAGCAAGAAAATAGTTCATTAACCTAGCATGTAAATTAAACAAAATATACCATACACATAACCAGAATAGTCCAACTATATACACGATAAATATATGAAGGAATGTCGTCTCATTGAAATTCTAATAATAAGTGAGAGATCCCAAGTGCACTATTAAATGAGTGAATCACTGTTTCCAATAGTGGAACGCGAAGCCACAACTTGCTTCTCCAAAGAATAACATATAATCCTATGTGGTACAAGAGAAGGCAAGGCTAAGCCTCCCCAAAAATTGTTTTCTAGAGTTATGAAGAGTTACTTATAACAAATACAATGACTCTTGAGCTTCTCATGACTCTCTGACTTCTATGGCTATTCATATTCTAATATGAATCATTACATTCCAATGTGTGGCCATTCATATTCCACTTATGTCCCTTGGAGTTAATTACATAACATTTAATACACAAGACAATTTACACGTGAGATGATGGCCTAAGAAGACAAAACTACTAAAAGACAAAACTCATCAAATGTATAGATCATGTGCTTCTTCATGGATTTCGTTTTTGATATATACATGCCATGCTTGGAACTCCTTTGCAATGGCTTCGATCCAGTCTAGAAAGTCTCATTTTTAGCGCGCCCTTACCTCCAATGCATTTGATAGTATGTTCTTAGAGCTTGACTAGACATTATTCCATAGCCATGAAATATTCATGTGCATTTTGACTAGTGAAAAGGCATATTGTTGAATACCATATTTGGTCACTCCTAAGCCTTCCTTTCTTTTACCTACTTAATTTGTTTAATGTAATCTTTGATCTCATGAAATACGACCTCCCTACCTCTGATTGCTTCAAAAGATACGATGGCAAGAATCTTGTGCTTCTGTGTAAGAGACTCAAATCCATCATGTAGACTGTTATATGTAGTCATAGTGTTAACCGATTGTGCTCCCAAATGTGAGTAATTATATAGGTGGAGTCTCAATTTCACTCAATCTATTTTTTCTAGCAACTTATCCTTCTTTTCCAAATGCTTCAGGGCATTTGAATATTTGGCAGTCCACTCCTGCATCTAGTCAACTTATCTGGTTGCTATCTTCAGGAGTTTCACCACTTCTTCTGCATTCTTCTAAATGCAAATGAGAGGAGCCAGGACGTGTTGTATAAGTATCATCTCATCCTATATTCGTTCCATGGTATCGTCCATTGGCCCCAATTCATCTCGCATGGTTGACTGTTATTCTACGCTATTGGAGTTATGTGATAACAACCGTTGGTTCTCCGTCACAAGATGCTCCACCTATTGCTTCATTGAAACAAGTTCCATTCTCATCCTACATTCTCATTTAGCAAATAATCTGAGTTATCTTGCTCCATTATATTGAATGAAACATTCACTGCCATAACTACCCACAGATTTCTTCTAGTGTTGGAGGTGATCACCTTTTTTGTTGCTACTGAGACTAGGTTCTAAGGATAATTAGCAAAGTACCTATGCCTTTGTTGCACATTCCTCTTCTTTAGTTGATCAAATCTTACACCGCAAACATCTATTCGAATGGAATTTATCCTCCTGTTAGTGGTTGTTCACCTAGAGTATTGGGCTCATCATCCATGGGTTGGATGGTGTCTTCTTCCTCACACTCCTCCTCCTCTGATTCATGAGTCAATTGTTCTTCTTCAAGCCTCTATGTCGCTTCCTCCTCCTAAGACTACCTCTATTGTTCTTCCTCTATATGTATCCTTTCTTCTTCTTCTACCAATTCCTTCTCTGAAAACTCATCCTACTTCTTGCTCTCCTCTTCTTCTCCTTGTCCTTCTTCTCCTTCTCTCCTCTCTAGTTTTTTTTGTGCAACTCCTATATTTCAAGGATCAAATTCCCATTTTTTGCTTCATTCACTTAATGAGCACCTGATCCTTTGCATGGGAGAAAACCTCTTTACTTGACGTGTTGTTTCCTCCTCCTTTGGTTCCTGCTCCTACAAGTCCTAAGCTAGTGCGTCATGAGGTCAATATGTGTTCACGGGTGGATGTGTCTTCATTCTAGCATTCTATCGGTTCGTTATCTCTTCATCCTCTGGTTTGCATATTGATGAATACCTTGTATTATGCCTGATCCTTTAACAACGCTGCCTAACAATTCACCTATGGTCATATGCATCGAAATCCTTGGTGGCATAGTATAGGCGGATAACCTCCTCATTTTCGGCTACCAACATCCTATGACTGTTTAATTAATATAATCCAATCCTTAATGGAAATATGGGCTAAGGGGATTTCTTTCTCTTGTGAAGGGTTCTTGACAGTCACTTGTCCAGCTGATTTTCCACCTCCTCCATGACCACCTTGTTTGTCACATATTGCGGCATAAGATGAGGGAACGTTTGACATCCAAAGCATTTGTAGTAAGTTCGCTTAGGAGCTACAAACGAGTATGAAATATCTTGAAGAAACTCCTTCACTTGATTTTCCATGCATGGCAGATTAGTCTTGAATATCAGGGAAAATATGGCTACAAAGAAGTGACTGACCAATCTATCGTACGCACCTCTGAAGCTTCTTTTTGATAACACCCTATAATGGACATAAACTAGGAAATTTTTGTTAGGAGTCCAATTCCAATACAACTTTGGGAATGCATATCATGCACAGATATTATCCAAGAGATATAAA
Organism: Pinus tabuliformis; assembly: GCA_031772625.1. Lineage (NCBI taxonomy): Eukaryota > Viridiplantae > Streptophyta > Pinopsida > Pinales > Pinaceae > Pinus > Pinus tabuliformis. The sequence goes on along the minus strand of CM062814.1, from coordinate 315,246,314 downwards.
AAGATGTAAAATTGAGTAGCTTTATTTTCTTCCAAAGATTCTTTGACTTGCCCCATCTATCGTTGCAATTCAAAAGGTAATATATCCATCCAATTAAAATCTCTTCCATGGTTCCTCACCATATTGAGAATATATATCTAGTTCTCTTGGAACACCTCAACTTTGTTGTTTGACAATACATGGCTATCAAACACTGATATACGTCTCTTAAGATCTTTGTCAGATAAACTATTGTTGGGCGATGGTGAAACTTGGCAGGTTCTCGACACCATTGCTTGATAACATCGGTCGCGTTGAGGATAGCGTGTCTTATGTAAAATTCATCATTTTCATATTCATTAGGATTGAGCATCTTATAATACGTCTGCATATCCTCACCATAATAGGGGGTGAGGTGTTTGCCACTTTCCCTGTGTAGCACTGTAGGTTTTAACCCTATACAAAAATTATCTGCATACAAATTCTAAAAAAACAAAATAAGCAATGACGATAGCATAAAACATAAAATAGATATACACAAAGATTTTCCCCTAGATCCCAAAACCGAGACTACGAGATTGATTTTTCATTATATTCCTTCGAATGTTACAATACATATATATACATGCCGAAGCATTCTAAACCAAAATTTATTAACCCTATATCAAAGCATAACCATAGTTTCATTGACCGGATCAACAAAATACCGTGGGCAGAAAACTGTCATGCCCAAAACCAAGTGCAAAATCCATGCACAAAACCATAGGTAGATTCACCCACCTAATATAGCATCTAAAACAAATTTTCTAGGGCATTGAATCAAACCCTGTGCAAGGGTCTACCATTCCCTATAAAACCCCCTGATAGGGGGTGCTGTCACCCTCGTGTAACCCCCCCTCGCCCCACCCACTTCTCCCAACACAATGAAGGGGAACCTTTTGCCCCCTGGCTTCGCGCATGGGGCTAGTCGTGGAATGAATATAACACACACCCAACATTCTCCAACTTATTGTTTTATTTTCCACACAATGGGTCACAGGAGAGCTTAATAATTGGTCCAACCTTGCAATTCACATTGTTTCTCTACACCAAGTGAACTTCTCAGTGCTCACAAAACTTTTCTATGCATCTTTAGTATTCTTCAAAGCCACAGACATTGACTACCCCTCTAAATAGGTTAAAAAAATACCCACTTGTAGATCTTCTCTAGTCTAGATCTCCAACCCATTATGCATCAAGAAATCCACGGATGTCCAAAAATCTATCCAATCCTAGTCTTCCTTGGTAGCACAAACCATAAACACTAGTACCATGCAAATACCTGAAAACCCGCTTCATTGTTGTCCAATGCTACTTCCCTGGCTTTGACATAAACCTGCTCAATACTCCTACGACATGTGCAATGTATGGTCCTGTAAAAACCATTTCATACATGAGGCTACTGATTGCAATTATGGAACACAAGACGCGTCCCCTACATCTTCTTGTGCCTTGGGACACTATTCAATAGATAGCTTTACACCTATAGGAATAGGAACCTTCACTGGTATGCTATCCTACATATTAAAACTCTGTAGCATTGTCCCGACATTCTTCCTGTGGTTTAACCAGAGCTTCCTCTTTGGCCGATCTCGTTTAATTTCTATGCCCAAATATAGTTTGTAGCACCAAGATTTTTCATGTCGAATTTGGAAGACAATTGGGTCTTCAATTCTTGGATAATTTCTTTATCATTTCCAATCAGCAACATATCATCCACATACAAGACCAGATAAATAACATGGTCACCAATTAACTTAATATACACACATTGATCTACTTTTAGTTTGGTGAAACCAAGTCCCCTTATATATGTATCAAATTTCCAATACCACGTCCTTGGTAACTGTTTTAACCCATAAAAAGACTTTTTTAACCCGCATACCAGTTCTTTCTAACCCTTCACCGCAAATCCTTCAGGTTTCTTCATTTAGATCTCTTCTTCTATATCCCCGTGAAGAAATGTTGTCTTCACATCCATCTGTTCCACCTCAAAATCAAAAGAAATGGCAACAGATAAAATTAATCTAATAGAATCTACCTTGGAAACAGGAGAAAAAATATCACCAAAATTGATTTCGGGCACATGTGAATAACCTTTTGCTACCAACCGAGATTTTTATTTCTCCACCTTGCCTTCTTCATTCATCTTCTCCTTAAACACCCATTTACTGCCAATGGGTTTCCTTCCAGCCGACAACTCCACTAGATCCCAAGTTTCATTTTTGTGCAAAGATGCCATTTCATCAACCATGGCCTCTTTCTAGAGTTTTCCATCCTTTGATTCTACTGCCTCCCTGACAATTCTGGGATCATCAGTAATAGATAAAGCAAAAATTGAATAGAAAGTAGATGGACTATATTCTTTTTGTTGTCTTCTTTCTCAAACCGATCTTCTCACAGCTGGAGTTTATGGCTCTTCATCTTCTAATTCATGTTTTTCTATAGGGTCTAATTCTTCCTCCTTTAGCTCAAACTATACATTCTCATTCTCCTTTGGTAGGAATTCATGTTTAATAACATATTTCACCTCTCTAAACACTGCATCTCATCTGTACACAACCTTCCTTGTTTCAGGGTTCCAAATCTTATAACCTTTTAAACCATTCTTATACCCAATAAAGGTGCACCTTTAAGATTTGCTATCCAAATTGATTCTTTTCTACTTTGGAACATGTACATATGCATCACAACCAAATACCCTCAGATGTGAAAGAGAGGGTTTTTTACCAATCCATACCTCATATGGAGACTTATCCTCCAACGTTGATGAAGGTGAGTTATTAACAAGGTAACATGCAGTCTCCACCGCCTCTGGCTAGAATTCTTGTCCTAACACAACACCATTGAGCATGCTTCTTGCTTTTTCCATCAACGTCATGTTCATTTTTTTGCAACTCTATTTTGCTGAGATGTGTATGGATTAGTCTTATACCATGCTATACCACACTTTTTACAGAACTCTTCAGACGCCTTCTTGCAGAACTCCACCATTATCTGTCCTCAGCACCTTTATCTTCTTTTTTGCATAGTTTTCCACCAGAGCCTTAAATTCTTTAAACTTGTCAAAGACTTTAGATTTCTTCATAAGCAAATATATCCATGTATTCCTTGAGAATTTATCTATAAATGATACATAGTACACATACTTACCTAGTGATGGAACCGACACGGGTCCAAACACATCACTATGCACAAGTTCTAATATTTGTTTCGCCCTCTTAACGTTAGAGGGGAAGCTCACCCGATTCTTCTTCCCATATACACAATGTTCACAGGACTCAAAATCCAGAGATAAATTAGACATAACTTCTACCATACCATTACAATGAAGTATTTAAAGGCCCTTCTCTGTAATATGTCCAAGCCTTTGATGCCATAGCATGGTCTTTTCTCTAGACGCTGCTATATTTTCTGCTCCAATTTCAGGCACCACAAAACTATTGCACCCATCAATAACAGTGCTACCCAGAAGCTTGTACAAAGTTCCAATCCCAACTCCCCGCATCAATACCAGTGCTCCCGAAACCATCTTATAGGTATCTTTATCGAATATTGTTTTCACACCTGCATCATCCATCTTTCTTACAAAAATCAAATTTATGGCCAACGCAAGAATATGCAGAACATCCGAAAGTGTTCTAATCCTTCCACCTTGCATCTTCAACTTGAATTTTCCTCATCCGATAATTATAGCTTTCCTATCATCCCCTAAGAAGACATCACAACCATCATATTTCTCATACACGCAGAACCACTCCTTGTGGGGTGTCAAGTGAAAGGATGTGCCTGAGACAATCATCGATGCCTCATGATCTACATGTGCACTTGAAGAAGAAGCCAAGTACACATCCCCACCTTCGTCTGAGTTGGTTTTCATTTCTATAGAAGGAGCATCATCAGATCCCTTTCCTTTCTCAGAAGCTTTAGATCTACCATCCTTTTTGATGTGCCCTCCTTTTCCGCATTTCCAGCACACCATTATAGGCTTTCCTCGAGATTTAGATCTCCCTCTACATTTAGATCTCCCACTCGAGGACTTATTTTTATTTATGTTCCAGGACCGAACTCATACAGACAAGGCATGTCCATTTTGGCCCTCCATATTTTTCCATCTCATCTCCTCTGATAGACTTAAGGATGGGACAATTTCATCAAACTTCAAGGTAGCTGTATTGCTACCTATTGTAACAACTAGATTATCCCATGAATCTGGTAGAGAACACAACAAACTGATGCATTTATGTTCATCTGAAATCTTAATATCAACAGATAACAATTGGCTTACCACAATATTAAAGGCATTCAGATGCTTTATCACCAAGTCTTCATCCTTCATCCTCGGGTTATACAACTTTTTACGTACAAAGTCCCTGATCCATTCGTCATAGCTTCCCCTGATACATTCAATAATACTAAATCTAAGATGCACAAATGTATTGTGCTCTTTACTTTCCAATGACAACTTCCCTCAATCTTCATATCACATTGTTGTTGATTTAGTACTTGGATCTACCGCGATCCACTGATCTTGATCCACTAATAGATCCTCCATGTTGAGTTTCCACAACTCAAAACTCTAACCATTAAATTTCGAGCAATCTCTATCTTTCCACTGCTCATCATCTTCTTTACTACAAGAATTGATCTTGGAGATCTCCCATTGAACATGGTTTATCGCAAGCCCTAGAAAAATCCCTCAATAACAAAGTCTTCTCCTTGAAGCTGAAATAGCTCTGATACAAAATTTAGGTTTTAACCCTGTACATAAATTACATGCATACGAATTTTAAAAATAGAAAATAAAAAATAACGAGAGCATAGAACATAAAATATATATACACAGAGAATTCCCCTAGATCACAAAACCGGGACCACTAGATTGATTTTTCATTATATTCCTTTAAATGTTACAATATATATATATATATATATATGTAAGCATCCATAAATCCCAATTCGTTAACCCTAGATTAGAACAAAACTGTATTTCCCTTAACCAGATCTACAAAATACCATGGGCAAAAAACCATCATGTCCAAAAACATGTGTGAAATCCATGCACAAAACCATAGGTAGGTCAACCCACCTAATATATGTTCATGGAAAGAATATAACACAAACCCAACAAGCACAAGGTGTGAGTCATCCACATGTGTAGTTATCCATTCAATAAATTCAACGCATGTCATAACTGGGTATCTGCATACAATCCTATGTATCCTGGACTTGTTAATGTTTATATATGTATGCAAATCTTCTAAGTCTTCAGGAAATGTCTCCTGCATGAACATGTTGTAAATATTGCTCTGGGTAACCTCTGTTGTTTTGTCAATAAAACGTTGAATGTCTGCATATATAGGAATATTGGACTTTGTAACTTCAAGTGGCTCATTAGCGCTTGCTCCTAAGAGTTCTTTAGAGGCTACTTTGCATGGTGACATGTCTCCAACAAATGACAACACACTTGTGGCACATACACCTATTTGTGGAAGCACACTCATAGCAACAAGATAAGCTTAAAACAACTAACTATGCAAAAATATTTGTAAATCACATTCAAAGAGTCACCATGAATGATATAGCATAAAAAACTATGAATGACAACAAAAAATAACTTGCATGCAAGCAGAAATACACATGCAAACTAGGAGGGAGCATTCTTGAGGCACAAAGAGACATGCATGGTCATTTGGGGTTTCCTAGTGCGCTCAAGAAGGAGGAAAAAATTAGCAAGGGTGCATTGTAGCACCCTAAAGGGTCAAAGGAATGATAAAATATGGCTCCAGGTCTTGAAATTGTGCCTATGAAATTAAGACAAAGGAGGGCACATTATCGCATGTTCAAGGGCTAAATGATGAGGCTTCATGCCTTTGTGATGTGCCCATATGCCCTAAGGTAAATAGGGTGCACTACAACACTCCAAAGGGCTGAAGGGAAAATATTAGGGCCTTAGTGATGTGCGCATGTGTTGAGGAAGAAAACAAGGTTGAACAGGGTGCATTTTCCACGACTGGAGGAGTTTCAAACCCAGGGAGCGCACTTGGCCTGAAAAGAGCCCATAAAAAAGTACCAAAAGACGAATTTGATGCTAATATAGGAGAGGACTAATCTGCAAGGATATATAATTTTTTTTAGATGCATGGTCCAAGATGAAGAGTTTTATGAATGTGAAAGGTTTCTTGCATGCAATAGTAAATGAACACTTGCAAGATGAGGATCCAGCTAAAATGCTAGAAAACACACTACAAAACAAGAAATTGACAGCAAACAAAGCAACATTTGACAATGAAATCATAAAAGTAGTAAATATTTGAGCATGCAAACTTACTTGCTGCACTAGTTGATGAAGGGTTTGATGATTTTCTAGTTGCGTACTCAGATAAAATAACAATGAAGGAATGGTCAGTTGAGTTTATTTAAAGAGATCAACATGCAAAACTAACTCATGCATGAGTGCCACTTGTCGTTTAATGAAAATATCAGTGAAGAAGAAGTTAAGGCAGTTCCTATTTTCTAGGAGTGCGCCCTCATCCAACAAGTTAGATCATGCATAAAACTAGATAAGGCACAATCCTTTGTCATGAAGGAGTGCGCTCAGGTAGGGCGCGTGTGCTCAACTTGAAGGAGTGTGCCCAAGTAGGCCACATTCATTTGGCTCGAAGAAGTGCTCTTTCTTTAAATGCAAGCCTTCATCAACTCAAAGTGCGCTTTTATCTTTTGTGAGTGATTTTCTTGCCTTTTGTTTGCTTTTCCCACTTTTGTATGATTTTCGAGTGCGCGCATGGTTGGAAGACAAGTTCCTAATTCAAGAAAGACTGTGACTTCACCTAACTATAAACTTACTAACTGAAACACCTCTAATGGTTAAGTGATGATTCTTGAGACACATTTACTTATGAGGATGCAACACTAGAAAAAATACTAAAAATAAAAAATAAAACCACATGACAACACATGGGGAATTCAAACGAAAGTTGTGATAGGCTCCAAAATCGACGCAGGAAAAAAATTTGGAGCGTTGTTGTTGCAGTGACAACATAACCCTAAGGTTTAATATATTACACTTAGGGTTTATAATCTTAGGGTTTAAAATAATGATCATATGATGTATTTTATTTGGTTTTATAAGGTTAGGGTTTTTTATTGGGGTTTAATATTGTGACATTGCAATGTTAATAAAATTTATCCAATGTCGCATTGCGACTTGAACATTTTATCAATACAACAATCAATCTCACCATCGTTGTCGCAATATTATATTACATTGTAATTTATTTAAATTCATATTGTGACATTACAAAATTGTGGTTTAATATTATGGTTTATAATATTCATGTTTTTAATATTGTGTTTATAATATTAGGTTTTAATATTATATTTATTATTTATAATACACAAGTTTAATATTAGGGTTTATAATATTGATATTAGGGTTTATTATATTGGGTTTTATAATGTTAGGGTTTTGTATTATTGGTTAATATTGTGACTTTGGAATGGCACAAAAACCTATTGAACATCACATTTTTAAAAACATTATCTCAATACGAAAATCAATTTCACAACCATTGTCATAATGTTACATTACATTGCAATTTATTCAACGTCGCATTATTACAATACAAAAATGGGGTTTAATATTAGGTTTACAATATTGAGTTTATAATATTAAAGTTTAGTATTGGGTTTCTAATTTAAAATTTTAGGGTTTATAATATTAATCTTAATGCATATAATATAATTCTAAGGTTTAATATAAATACTATGGTTTATAATATTTATCAATTTTGCAATTATTGTCGCAATGTTGCATTACATTACAATTTAGTCAATGTTTCATTTTTGCATTACAAAAATGAGGTTTAATATCAGGTCTATAATATTAGGGATTTTTAAAATATAGTTTATAATATTAAGGTTTAATATTGGTTTTATAGTTTATAATGTTAGGGTTTAATATTAATCCTAGGTTTCTTAATATTAATCAATATCACAATCATTGCCACAATGTCTATAATCCATTGGGATTTTAATATTAATCTTAGGATTTATATTCCTAGGGTTTAATATAAATGCTACGGTTTATAATTTTAATCCCCTTTGTTTAATATTATTCTCTTTGGTTTCTAATAATAATACTCCCTTGGGTATATACTATTAATCATAGGTTTGATATATTAATCTTTACGTTTATAACATTAATCTTAGGGTTTATAACATTAATCTTAGGTTTGATATACTAATCTTAGGGTTTATAATTTTAATCATAGGGTTTAATATTAATACTTGGGTTTATAATCCCTTGGGATTATAATATTAATCCTATGATTTAATATTAATGTGTTAGGCTTCCAATCCCTTGTGATTATGATTTTAATCTTAGGAATTATATTCTTAGGGTTTAAAATTAAACCTAGGGTTTATAATAATAATTATACTAAGGTCTAATATTAATCCCTTGGTTTTATTGATCCCTTGTTTATTGGTCGTTTGGGTTTATAATATTAATCATTTAGGTTTTAATGCTAAAAATCCCTTGGGTTTATAATGTTTATCCCTTGGGTTTACAATATTTATCCATTGGATTTAATATTATTCCTTTGGATTTACAATTCCTTAGGTTTAATATTAATCCTAGGGTTTGTAATATTAATCCTAGGATTTAATATTAATCTCTTGGACTTATTAGTCCCTTGAGTTTATAATATTGATTTTTTGGAGTTTGAATAATGATCCATTGAGTTTATAATATTGATCCCTTGGGTTTCTAATCTTAATGATTTCTTGGGTATATTAATCCCTTGGATTTAACATTAATTCCTTAGATTTTATAATATTAATCCCTATACATGTTTGTTGGTATAAACTTGGTGCTTGAGTTCCCACTTTTGTTGTAGTGGTCAAATCATCTAACTTGTCATTATATTCCAGTGATCATGATTAGCCATGGAAACTATTTCCACCATGGTGGATTGGATGGTTGTTTTTGATTGATATGATTTTATTTTGTTTTTTTGAATATTTCTTTTTCACCATTCTCACTATTTATGAGTATTGTTATGACTGTATGTATTTACTGTTAGCCATGAAACTGAATGGAATTTCTTTGCGGTGGTATCTTATAATGTTAACTATGAAATTGAATGGATTTTTTTATTTTTTTTGGTAGTATCGGATAATGCATCTCTTGAATCAATACTATTCCAGACAACTCCATATATATTGAAGACCATCTACAAATTTTGAAATTAGTAAATGACCATAAAATCCTTATTAAAAATTTTAAGTCGACTCCGTGTTAATAATTTAATTTCTCCATATGCCAATAGAGTACCATGTTGAATATTAATTAAAAAAGCGAATTTCGTTTTCCGTAGGGAAATTCAAGGAGCCACTAAGATGATGTTTGCACTGGTCAATGTGACTTTATAGAAAAGGCAGGGAAGCCTATCTATAGCGTATGCACCCATCCAGAATCATCGAATCATCGTTCTCTTGGGATATAGTGCACCCAACGCAGGCGCTTCGTTGACGACACTCTTCGGACCAACCCTCCACAGATTTCAAATTTGGCATGGCATTTTAGATGTCCTAGCAAGGTTATAGATGCATTTACCTGTAAAGAAATTTTATAGAGGGTGGTTACAACTCGAATAAATTTGTGGTAAAAGTTAGATTTTAGCGTTCTATGAGAAATGAAGTAACCACTTTTCCGTGTGTTGTTCATCAACATTAAAGTAATGTAGAGATTTTGTAATTCCGTTATACTCCGTGGGTACACGTTTGTAGTAAGACAACATTGCGAGATGACTTTTTTTAGTTGTTATATGATGACTTCTTTTAATTGTTATATGAATATTGTTATGGCTATGGTTAATTTAGATTTTCAGGTCCATTTAAATTTCTGATATCCGTAAGCTCAAGGAAATATATGTACTCGCATCAGTTGCTCACATTGTTGAGAGTTTAATATGTGTGATCATTATTTCAATAAATATGTATTAGGAAGGTGATCATGCGTAAGGGTATTGTTTATGTATACTCAATGATGGATACACTTGCATGTTAATATTTCTATCGTGATATAACCAAAGTTACCTTTCTTCATTTATTTTACTACAAATTAAAAAAAAAAAAAAAAATACTAATACATTTTACACAATCCAATTCTCAATAAAAGAAAGTCGTTGGCATTAATCACGACTTTTCTAAGGAAACAACTTCAATGATAAAATTCCATTGTTTAACATATCATTATCAATTTAGCATTCCACTGTTTAACAGATCATTATCAATTTGATTTTGTTGCAGAAAATGATGAACCTTAGTTAAAAAGAACAACAAATAATTATATAAATTTAGTTTAATGAAATCAAGAGATTAATATTTCAAATAATGTTAATCTTCTCGTTTTTAACCTTAATCTTAAGGTTTATCATCCTAGGGTTTAATATATTAAATTTACGGTTTATAATGTGAAGATTTATAGTAACGATCTTAGAGTTTATTATATTGGGTTTTATAATGTTAGAGGTATATAGTAGGGTTAATATTGTGAGATTGGAATAGTAAAAAATCTATCCAACAGTATTGCGAAAAATATTTTGTCAATATGACAATCAATATAATAATTATTGTCGCAATGTTAAGTTAGATTGCAATTCATTCAATGTCACATTGCAAAATTACACAATTGCGGTTTAATATTAGGGTTTATAATATTCAGGTTTATATTAAGTTGAATTAATAAATATTTTATGACTAAGAATTAAATGATAAATATTGTGATGATGATTAAGAGACATTTGTTTCACTTTCTAGTAGATTTGGTAATGCATTTTTCTTTCCAATTTAGATTATGTAAAATAAATATATGTTTTTATGTACTTATAAGTACATTATTTAAAGTAGATATGTCTTTATCATTGTGAACATGATGTATATTAGCTAGGAGAAATGTGAAAACATGAATTTTAATGACTATCTCGTAATAATTATATGTGGAAAAAATAATATTTTTTGAGTTTTCAATAAGAATTAATAAAATATATTATTTGTTAAAAGTTTAAAGCTAAAATAGTATGATTTTTGTATTATTTAACTCATATATTATTAAAAAAAGAGAAATTTAAACCAGTACAATAACAAATTAAGAACCAAAATAACACCAAAATGTTATATCTTTATTACTAAAAATGTTCACTTGCCTCTTTTATGGAGAACTTATAATAGAGCAAATCCTCAATTACAAGTAACTTCACAAGCCTTATTTCACATTTATTAATCCTCATCTTTAGAGGGAGAAATTTTTAATTTAAATTGGTAAGAGTTGTTATAAATATTAAATTTAAGATGCTTGAAAATCTCACAACTTTAGTGATAAATTAAATTTTAATAAAATAGAATCTTTTAAATTATATTAAATTTAAATTAATTATAAAAAAATTGACTCATGTTTTTTAAATTTAATAATATATTGAATTTTATAAACCAATATAGATCCATCTTAACAATGGATCTACCTAGGGCCGAGATGCATTGAGATTAGAGGGATCAATCTCATTATATGAAAATATTTTTTTAGAATGTAAAACTTGAAAAAATATGTACATGTCAAAGGATTTAATCTATTTTAGTGATTGATAAATTTGTGATTAAAATGGACCCTATAGTACTAGTTTCTATCTCTATATATAGATTGACCATAGTGTAATTTTTGTTGGTTAAATTGTATTTTTGAATAATTTATTATTATTAATGTTTTATATTAAAAATTTAATGAATTACACATTTTCCCCTTATTAAGAACTAACTAAATTATTTTAATTTTAATTATTTTTTCCTTGTGAGTATTGAAATACTTTACTAATTAGGTTATAATGAATATGAACGAACTATCTAAAAAATAGAAACATATTTATTGTAATTTTATAATCATAGTTTCAAGCGTACTAAAATTTGTAATTTATAAAAATATCTTTGCATTTTTTTTAAAGTAAGTCATTTTGCATGCAATTTTAGGTATAAAATTTTGATATAAGATCACCAACACATAAGCTATAATAAATATTATTTCATAAAAATAAACATCTTGATGCTAACCATCTAACAAACATAAACATCATCTAAGATAAATATTCAAATTCACTACAATCATCTAATTGTATAGATCTATAACACATATAAACATCATTAGCAAGCACACAAATCTAATAATATAACATGGCATCATCATCATGATCGCATCTTACAAAACAAAAACATTGTAATATAACATCATCACCACACACATCCTCAAACTAATATACATCTCATGTCAAATAATTGTTATCACATACACATCTATCTACAAGCCCATTAAATAGATATATCTAACATGACGTAACAATATACACATCTTCACCAACATATAAACTAAGTACATAAACATGATATATATATATATATATATATATATATATATATATATATATATATATATATATAGATAGCTCATACAACACACATAGTAGTGGCAGCCTCGCCTGTGGCAGAAGACGATGAATGGTCAAATACTGCCTCAACTGTCGAACTCTGAGGTGGAGGTGTAGGTGGTTGGTATTCTCTCTCAAGAGAAAAATGAGGTACATCCTCTAGCTTTGGCATATTATCATTAGGAAAATCATGAGGCAGAGGTGTACTACCAAAAGGATCACCGACACCTTGATCATGATCTGATGGGGTAGTATTAACAAAAGCAGGATCACCACCCTCATCATCATGATTTGATGAATACCATTGTGTGAAGTCTCATTTGACATATCTGGAGTTGCATGCCTTGCATCCCTCCTCATTAGTAGTATCCTACTAGCTCTAACATTTTGACGCATACGAGTCATCATCTCACGTGGGCAATCCCTCAAGAGAACCATGAACCTAGGATCTACACTGATGTCTCAAGCCCCTGTAGGGTGGACTCCCTCCTCAATCAAAGCTCTAGATAATATATCACAGTAGTTCATTCTAAATCTCCACCATCTCTATGGGCCTAGATGCCCACGGCCCCATCAGGATGTGCCTCACCCATCTCCTCATTTGCTCACTTCGGTGGGGGAGGTGGCATGTCCCCAAGGAATGTGTCAATGTGTACAAAATATATAGTACACAATAATAATTAGACACTTTCATTAAATAATTTAATAAAACAAGTTAAATAACGTGATATAATAAATTTTATTCTAATTAATTAAGACAATAAAATGAAACTATATTAATTTAAAGAAAACACTAATTTTACCTGTATCATCTGTAGGCTCATCCAGTGTGAAGAGGATGTGGGGGCACTATCTTCAATCCATACCTGTGTATGAAAATGACATTCAGATAAATGTGTGGTCATACTCATTGATCAATAGCACTAGTGCTTGAGAAAAAAACCTAGTTGGATATTGCAACATGCCCCTCTTGGCCATCATCTGGCCCCACATGCACATTCAAACCTCAATCATCAGTCGAGGAGGTGAACAATCAAATGTAGGTCTTGTCTCTTGAAATCTCTCAAAAAATAATAAAAAAATCTTTGAGGTGAAAGGGAAGTTCGTCCTCCCATGTATCATCGAACGACATCTATCTATAGCCCTACACAACTGCCTCAAAAAAAATTGTAGACCATCTGATACATCATGGCGCTCGAATCAAAGAATAGACATAATATAAAATAGGGAAACCAATGCGCTGCCCATCACTAGTATAGTGTGCAATGGTTGTCACTAATAGTGAGAGGCACCTAACCTCCTTTGAAACAAAAGAAGAAATCCATAATTGCACACCATGAACTTGAAAATCTACTAGATGGACTACGTGAGTCCCAACATATATTTGTGAGTAGACAAGATAACTCTCTTCTGCAACCCAACGGGGGTCATCAAGGAACTAGGGGAAGTACTTCCCTCTCCTAGATAAGCTAGTGATCAAATATATATCCTCCTCAGAGGACCTATACCACGTCTCAAGGCCGACATGAAAGTCCTGCTCATGGACGTTCCACTAGCGAATCATATGTGCCAACAAGATAAAGTGCACCTTTAGGGATGTAGCCTCCCCATAGTACTTAAGGATGCTTACATTCCTTAAGAGTGATTGGGTCACTGTGTTAATAGGGAGAGGGTATAAATCCCTTTCCCTCTCTTGGGCCTCCCATGGTCCGAACATATTGTATTGGTCCACCGTTTTCTCTAGCTCCTATTGTTTCTCCCTCTATCGACATATCTAATACATAATTGACATATAAAATACATCATCCTCGTACATAAAACATAATTTTTTTTATGTGTTTATAAATATGGAAACATAAATTTCAATTAAAAGAAAATCCTCGATGAGCCCAAAAAATGGTAATGCACCAACTCCATTGCGATATCAAACACAACCATAGTGGAGACAATGCGTACATACATATGGTGCATCAATTTTGGTTCACATAAATATATTTTCACTGTGATGTGTCTTAAACATATGCGTAGATTCACGCTCATAACATTTTCGTATCATTACAGAACATTTAGGTTATCGAACACATCGAGCTATATTTTTTAATATTATGTGTGAGATGCATTTGGTAAATATAAATGCACCAGACGTAACCTAAAAATTTATGCACCAACGTTTATGGCTTTTCTCGATGCGCATCCATTTACAAAAAACATCTCATAAAGCAATGGTGTGTTAGGTTCACACACTAAACTGCAGTGCACCCTATAGATTTACAGGGTGAACTATTATTAGTGTGAGTTGAAGCCATCGAACTCATCATGAGGAAAAAAAATTCAAAAATAGTGGATTTTTCACTCATTTTGCAATTCTAATCTGCTAAAAAATTAAATGAGAGAGAAACATAGACATTACCTAGATATTTGGTCCTCGGGAAGGCATTATTGACATGTAGTTTAGAAAACAAAATTAAAAAAAATAAAATAAAATTGGAAAGCCAATCAGTGAGCATGGTACAGAAGGATGGTGAGCAAGAGAAGCACAGACATCAGGACCCTTTCATGAGGCAAGAGTGGCGTTGGTGCTTCAGATTTCTACAACACTATAGATGGTAACAATTAAATTTATAACTGATAGTTTCTTTTAATTATTTAACCCTCCTTTGGTGCATTATTATAATCGCATCGATGCATAAAATATCCAAGAGCATCATTTTTTTAAAGATATTAAAAAACAACAATGCTCTTGTTAAGATGCATCAAGATGTTCAAATACATGTATTGCATCAGTGCTTTATCGTACTATAGCACCAGATTTAAAAAAAATTAAAACTGCCTAATGGTGCTCTTTGATAGATGCACCAAAGCATTTTAATACATGAACAACACCGATGCTTCGTAATAAGACAACGCCATTTTAAAAAAAATATAAAAACCTTATAACAATGCTCTTGTTACAACGCCCCGAGGGTTTTTAAATAATTGACAACACTGGTGCTCTATGGGAATATAGCACCACATTTAAAAAACCCCCCTAGCGCTGCTCTTTCTAAGACAAATCAAAGCATTTTAATACGTTAATAACACGAGTGCTTCATTGGAATATAGCACCACATTTTTTTGAAAATCAAAAACCTATGGTAGTGATTTCCTTAGTATGCACCAAAGTGTTTTACTACAAAAATGACATGAGTGTTGTGGGTGGATATAGCACTGACCATTTTTAAAATTGAACTTTTATCCAGTGCTATTGATTATTGTAAGCACTGATGCGTGCTATATTGTTCACACACCAAGGAATTATAGTACTTGTGTAGCACCAAGTTGTTGTCATAGTTTAGCACAAGACTAGGAAAAATGAATTTTATGACCGACATTTTTTGTAAATTTAATCATTTTCTAATGTTATCGAGTAGTATACGCACTAGTACTCTTTGTTAGTTAGTGCACCATTTTTTTAATAAATCTACGATGGTGCACCATGTTCTATTGAACATCGGTGCTTATATGTATAGTAAAGCACCTGTGCATTTGTATATTGTAGACGCATCATAAAAAAAAAATTGCTAAAACATCTGTGTGCCCACCTCCACTACAAATGGATTTTTGGGCTATTTTTATAAGGAATTCTGCAAAAACCTCTACTAGATTATCTTTTCCTTGTAATGTGAATTTCAAACATTAGACCCAGCACCAATGAATCTCAATAATGGATTTACGTAACAAAAAATCAAATCTAAATTCTGAACTTAGCTTGTATCAAGTAAAGTTGGTGCCCAATCTACAGCTCTCCACCTCCCTAAATGATGAATTTGCATGGTGCACCAGGCCGACAATAATAACTATGACATTTCCTAAACCTCTCCACTTCGAAATCCCTGCTTGGGCATGAATAATAAGACCTCAAACCGTTAACATCAACACCATATTATTTTGATTTGTGAATGGAAACTAGTCTGCTACCATGCATTCTCCCCCTCGTTAAAGCTTTCCCTTCGCTTATATTGCTCATACCCAATATAAGTAATATTTTTTCAATTACTCTATATAATAAATAGAGTTAACATTAAAATAATTTACCTGTAATAAATATTGGAATCTTTTATTTTACATTTTCCCTTTTTATTTACCAAATTATATACACACCCCACTCAGTCACATTATTCAAATTATATACACATGCCACTCACATCACATTTCTTTTTACCATTAATATTTTTAAATACATATCCTCCTATTCACATCCCACTCACATTACATTATTTTACGCATTATTGATTTTTTTTTTACTATTAATATTTTTCAATACATGTCCCTTTTATATCGGAAAGTAGAAATACATATCTATCTCTCTCTGTGTATGATGGAAGAGCTTTGACACAGTTTACAGGCAAACTGTTTCGACCGTAGGTCGAGTCCTTAGAATCATACTAAAGTTATCGAAGAAATTTCAATTCGCTGGAGTTTGATAGGTAAATTGCCCGTCACAAGCAACCTAGCCGTCAAATACGGTCGACAATGCAGTGTTACCGTCATCAAACAACGTCGTGATATGGAAAAAGTTTAACATTGTGGTTACACAACTTAATTTATTAACGGGTGACATGGATTTAAAATTCGGGTAGTTTAAAGAAGTCACAATTTTGTTAGGAAAAAATAAAAATAAAATTGTGATAAAATTTTAGATTACCATTTTCAATCTTCAAGATTTTGAGTACATTGGAGTTCTCTTTCTGCCATTAAAAAAAATGATTTAGCTGAATTCCGATAAAAAAAAACATGCCCATATCTTTAGACAACTCCTTCGAAATTATAACATGCCCCTCCCAAATTTGCATCGTTATCGATGAAATGTAAAATCCCCTGGGCTCTTCCAGATTTGTAAACCCCCCAGGGCGACAGAAATATCAGAGAGACGGACTAACAACATCTGATGTGGCAAGAGCTAATCATCCTGCCATAGGGCATTAAATGCCCGGTTATATGTAGGCTGGATAACCCGATAACACGCCCGCGCGGAGACTAGATAAATAAGAAATGGGTGTGCGCGTGTTATCGAGTTATCCAGCCTGCATATAACTGGGCATTTAATGCCCTATGGCAAGCTGGTTAGCTCCAGTTCCTTACACTATTCTCTTGGCGTGTCAGATATATATCCATTATGTTCATTGACCAGATTTCTTGGAGGTCAAGAATGAAGAATTCTTGAGAATGCCCCATATTTTTATTTAATTCTTAATTCTTGGGGCACTGCAACTTTTGATGCCCGTTTGTTTGTTTCAGCGAAAATGTAGTTTTTGCCCATATCGAACTCCATACCCTTTAAAGTAAGTCTGAAAAAAATTTCAATTCTGAAGTTTCGGTAGTTCCTCCGTCTCGATATTCTTCTGGTAAAAGATAAATATTCGATGTCGTCTTTATTCGTTATACAAATTTTAAAGCCCAAATGTACTACTCAAATTATGAGCAATTTAACTGATTTAAGTCATTGAAATTCTGACAAGCCACTGGGTCCAACTGTCACTGTCCAACTGAAATGGCGTAGGCATCTTGAATTATAGTGCCCTTTGATTTAATTCCCATGGCTTGAAAAAGCACTTGAGTATCAGATTTTTATAAGCTTCCATCTTATAATTTAATCGAATGAATGGAACTAGCATTTGCACCTTATGTTGCAAAGGAAATGTCGTATGGCATAGAGTGGTAAGGCATAGAGTGGGGAAGAATAGCGACATGTGAATGGGCATTGTTGAAAGCAAGGGTGGATGATAATGTGTATTTTGAAAATGGATATTTTGTTATGGTCAACCTAATGCATTCATCAATTAGATGACAACGAAAAAGTTTCGGGCCTAGGCTGAACCAACACAAATATTTTTTACATGACTGAAATTCCCTAAATGATTCCTCAATCAATGGAAATAACCGTTTCCCTCATTTGATACCTAAAATACATTGTAGGAGACCGATTTTTCAAGTAACTTAATATAACTAGCAATTGCCCCAAAAAGTGGAAAGAGAGGCCGGTTACAGACAAGTTTTTATGTATAAAGTGTTGAGAATGGAGGATGTCGGATTAGACTTTAGTTGGACTCCGTTGGTTTGGGAGATGTATCATGTGTTACCGTTTGTGCATAATATGGGCATAAAGTTTGTTATGATGATGGAGATTATTTTCAACCAGTTGTGAGTTGGCAACAACTTTTGCGAATTCCTTGGGTAAGATTCCATCTTCTAGATAATGGAAATTCCAGTGTCCATTTAGTCTATACTAGAGTACAATGATTGTTGGCAAAGCTAAAGAAACTGCCATCAATGTATAGGGCCAATGTAACTCGTAGTCATCATTTTTTATCCATACAGGGCTATGATTATAGGTACCAGCCATTTGAGCGGGAAGCCAGTGTATTTGCTAAATAGGGATCATGTTATCCTCGTGGAGTTATTGGTTGTGCTTAGAAAATATAAAGTAGGATTGAGCATCGACTATCTGGCTAGATGGAATTTTTGATAAGTGCTGGCCAATTTTATCTATTGTGTAATCATCCAAAACATAGAGGCTAAGCCAAGTGGATGCTTTAGTGGAAATTGTGTGGCCCTTGCATTTTCTAGGTCCTATAGAAGCAAATATCATAACTTAATTTTAGAGCATATTATGCTTCTCAGTGGAGGGATCAGTGATGCCTTTGAATCAATTACCTCATTGGAATTTGCAGCTACTAGCATTTGAATAATGTAGACCTGGGTAAATATTCTTAATTATATGAAGACGATAACACTTTGCAGCTGCAACTATGAACAGTAGGTGATTCCTCCTGTAATCTGTGGAATTTTAAGGCATTGAGTATTAAATAACTGGCAGATGATTGTTTTTTAGTTTTCATATTGTCATTGTAATGCGAACATTTTGTCTTGGAAATTTTTACAGTTGCTTCTGATCATTCCAAAATTTCAATAATATTTGAATTACATGAAAGTATTTTTCTATTCGAGTAACACCATGGGTTAATTATTTCGCTGTCTCCATAGCTGAAGATACCTTGGTATTTTTTTGTTTGTTTTAATATATTTATTAATTTGTGGTGGATATGAAATGGGTATATACTATATAGTATTGGGATATTTATGGTTTTTCATGTTCTGTAAAAGAAATTGTTGCATTTGAAGTTGTTTGTGAAGTATCCATTACAATTCCTCTATTAAATAAATTATATTATTATAGTACGTTGGTTGTCTAGCCAATTGAATGAAGATGACATCTCCAAATAAAATTTATGCAGCTCTGTGAAGTTCTATGCCGAAATGTGCCAACTAAAAAGATTCATTATTTTATCATTAAGAAAACATAATTCATTATTTTATTTTGTAAATGCCATAATTTCCATTAAAAATGGGACAATCATCCACTGAATAACTGGGAATTATAAGCCTCTGTTAAATTCTCTTTTTTGGGAGCTCCAAAAAGTGGCGGCGTTGCTGCAACTGTATGTAGAATTGATGCAATATTTTCTTATTCAAAGGTTGAAACAACCCTTTTTTCATAGAAAGTAGAGTAGATCTATGGACAGTATTGTAATTGGTGTACACTTGGCTAAAGTATATATTGGGATGGATTTTGGAAGACGCATCTAGCACATTTTTTACTATACTAGGGAATTTCATTAATAATATAAATATGCACAAAAATATTTACAGAGACCTCGGCAAAATCTGTTAGCTTGAGACTTTCAGGACAGTTTGATCGAACAATGTTAGGTTGAGAGACTTTGAGGACATTTTTGATAATTCAACGTTCATGTAAACTTGGAAAATGGCTTTCAAAAGAGAAAATGATTAAGTTGTGATCAATTTTGCAAATTAGAGAAAACAATTGTATATACCTGTGTTGTATTTGTAACATATTTTTTGAGTAGTAATGGTTATGTTTTGCATTAGGAGAGGGTTGTAGTTGAACTGGTCAGTGGTGTAATACAAACACGGACCGCAGCCTTCACATAAAATAGTCATAGCCAGTTTCAAGCTATTCTGCTCTGGTCGATTCTACATATCAAGCAGGTATACTGCCCGTGGCGACAAAAAAATTACACTACAATGTGGATAAAATATTCGAAGAAAATAAAAAACATTGTACTGGAGGGACATCAGTGTTGGAGGACTGGAGGGACATCAGTGTTCAAACCCCCTCGGCCACTAAAACTGTTGCTTGGTTAAGAGCTTGTGTTTTTGGACCTAAAGAAATAGGTTAATGGCCTAAGAGCTTGTGTTTTTGGACCTAAAGAAACAGGTTAATGGCCCAAGACTCATAGGCATCTGGCAGGAGTGAATTCTTGCCACCTTATAGACTACGAGTGGGTTATTCTAGGTGTCATGGTTTATTTGAATAACGGTGACGAGTCACCTTGGATTAGTAGACATTAGCGAGAGATAGCTGTCATCACTTTGATAGTAGCCAGAGGTAACTGTGGTCACTGCTCGTTTGACAACTGAGTTATGACAACTGCGTTATGATAGGTTTTTCCACTCTTAGAAAAAAAATCAGTGTTCAAACCCCTCGCATATCCATAGCTTCTGGAGAGTTGGCATGTCGTCATCTAGCTGGTTCATGGGGGAACAGATTCTGGATTTTTCTCTGCCGCCAAAGAAGAGTTGTGTGCTGCAGCCCTAGCTCGCATACCTCCAGAGGAAACATCCCTGAACAATAACTCTGAAGACAGAGAGGCCATTGGGTTGGGAGACAAAAGGACAGTGTGAGGACAACCAAGATGGGCCAGCACTTTTATTTATCAACAAGAAACTTCAAAGAACTCTGCCGCAAATCCAATTCCAGGGAGACACAAGGGCAGCGTGAGGACAACCAAGATGGGCCAACACTTTTATCAACCAGCGTCAAAGAACTCTTCCGCAAATCCAATTCCAAATGTGACCTGCGTGGGACCTGCATGAAGGCTTTGAATTTTCCTATGACTCCTTAAACGCTGAGTAAATGGATGCTTGAAACTATTGGTTATTTATAAGTGATTTGTTTGCGTGTTGTAAAATCCTAGTGATTGTAACTATACCATGCTTATACAGACTTTCATTGCTTGGTATCTATGTTCTAAGTTTTTAATTGAGGTAGCTTTGTTAGTAACTTAGTGTTACATTTGCTCATAAAAATCTTGAAATGTACTAAGAGCTTTTGTCTTTATGCAGGGTAATGATTGTGAATATCGGCACAGTGAAAGTGCCAGGATCAATCCCAGAGATTGCTGGTACTGGCTTGGGGGCAATTGTCTAAATCCTACCTGCGCTTTTAGACATCCTGTGAGTTTCTCTTATTATTAAGAACTTTTTAATTAAGTCGCATTAATGATAGATTTTCTAGAAAAGGCTGATCCTGAAGTTTCCATTGTAATATAGTCCATTAGCAATAAGACAGTTTGATGAAATCTCTGACAATCCCTTAAATGATCTTTATTCCGATCCTTTCTAGCATGATTGTTCATTGCACCTTCTTGGCCCTTCCAATTATTCTTCAACTCATCAGGGATCCCTTCAGCCTATCTGTTAATATGGTAGATGTCCCTTTGTTGTGTAGTATTATCACCTCATCTGGTTTGTTTTTCTAGTTACAAAATTGTTAACTTAAAAGTCCCACAGGTCTTTCTTTTTGGACTGTATTCTTTATTGTTTGCATTTTTTTATGGGCATTAGTTTTCTTGTATTTGTCATGTTGTATTTTATGTGGTTGTGGATTCTTTTGACATTTTCTTGATATTCATACAGGTTTGTCAAGAATATTTTCCTCGTACTTTATTATTATTATTTTTGTGTTGACGACTTTATACATTCATTTCTGCATCAGTGTTTGTATATAGATCCAAGTAGTGCACTCAATTACGGGTGTTTTAATTTCTCATCCATTATCTCTAATAAATAAACCTAATTGTAGTGTGTGTTTCTGATAGGCTTGTAGGTTGCGACCTATTTTGGTTGTTTCTTGTTGTATGTCTGTCTTTTGGTAATTTTCAAGACTGTAAATATTTCTTTGTATAATTTTTTTTTAATCTATTTATGACACTAACTTGTGTATCTGTGTTTCCGTTTCAGCCACTAGATGGCTTGTCAGGAGCACCAACACCAGCAATAGTGCCACCATCGTCCTCAACATCGTTACCGGCATCTGGCACTGCAAACAAACCGAAAGTTCCCTGCTATTTTTTCCAGCAGGGATATTGTGTAAAGGGTGATAAGTGCCCTTTTGTGCATGGTCCGTTTTCAGGAGCTAATCTTACTTCTCAAAAGACAACAAAACCAAGTCCAGCAATTACAAAGCCTCAGGCAAGTGGGAAACAAACAGTCAATGAAACTGAAAGCAACAAAGATGGAAAACATCCATCTGATTTAAGCTTTCCCAAGGCAGTGCAATCAATTGATCCTAATGCAGTGCAGTCAAGCAACCCCATGACATTGAAGTCAAACAACTTTCAGGCAGTGCAGTCAAGAAACCTTGTGCTAGCAAAGGCAAATAACTTCAAGGCGTCACAGTCAAGTAACCCTGTTGCATTGCAGTCCAATAACTTCCAAGCAGGGCATTTGGGCAATCCTTTAACACTGCAGTCAAATAATGTCAAGGAAGCCCAGTTGCAACCAGAAGCTAGACATGTCTCTCAATCAAGATCTCAGCCTACCTATATAAAGGGAAGTCCACATGAAGTCGAACAATTTTTGCCAGAGATTGAACCTACAAGACAAAGGATACATGATGCTTCAAGAAATAGGTCTCGGATACGCCCGTCTCATCCTTCAGAAGAGAGACTACAAAATGGATTAGAATCGAAGGATTTGCTGGGTGGATCATCGCCAGGATTTGATGTACTTGTGGATGATGGACCTGACCAGCTAAGCCACCGGGAGGATGCTGATTACTATAAACATGATATGGAATCTGGAAGAGATGCAATCAATGGTCGAGAAAGAAATATGCACAACAAACGAGAGCTTGGCTGAACTGGCTACTATGATGCTGAATTTTAGTATGACCATGGAGCTTATGAACCATATAAAAACAGGGGATATGAGCATGGTGGCCGAAAGCAGTCTAATGCTTTTGATGACAGGGTTCTGGAGAGACCGATTGTGCGAGAAAGGAGGTCCTTGTCTAGTGAAGATGATCCTGAACGGAACAATATGGAGGATCTCTGCCACCGGATTTCAAAACATAGGAGGGCTGGTGAGGCTAAAGTAGTGGATAGCCCCTCAAAGAGATAGCATGTGGATAGTCGACATGGTGAATTTCACCGTGGCTCTAGGCAACAAGATGATGACCGTAGACAACAAGATATATAAAGGGACCAGTTAAGGCAAGGTATGAATCACAGTAGTAGGCGATTGTAGGGTAGGATTCAAGTAGAGGCTAGTGGCTTCAAAAGAGAGCCATCTGACAATATAGAAGCTGATCAAGAAGGCAAGTTAGAGAGGGCTTGGTCCAGAAGCTCACCAAGCAGACGGGGCTTAAATGATCATTTCAGAAGCAAGTATCGTGAAAAGGAGAGGGGCAGAATGCCTGCAGATGGTTCTATATCATCAGAATCCAGGGTACCTAGAGGTCAAACTTTTAGGAACACTGAAACAAGGACAGATGCCATAAATTTTGCTGGGCCTAAGACTCTTGCACAAATCAAACAAGAAAAGAATCATGAGAGCAGTGAAGAACCTTCTACTGCACAATCAACAGAGCATGGATCCTCACAGAATTCCAGGGAGACACAAGGACAGTGTGAGGACAAGCAAGATGGGCCAACACTTTTATCAACCAGCCTAAAAGCACTCTGCCGCAAATTCAATTCCAAATGTGACCTGTGTGGGACCTGCATGAAGGCTTTGAATTTTCCTATGACTCCTTAAACGCTGAGTGATGGGTACCAGTTTCAAGTGCACAAGATTCTATTCTCAGAGCATCTTATAAGGAGATTTTGAAGTTAACATATATGATTGTGGGAAATGAAGGAATCTGCATCACGTTTTAGCACAGGAAATGTAAAACAAATGTGACAGAGAACAGACTTACTCCAAACACTTAAGCGATAAAAGCAACACAAGATTTCAAGTATTTAAAGATAAAATGCATTAGATGTTTTTCATAAAATAAAACCCTAAAACCTACTGCTACAGACTGTAAAGGCCGAGAAGAATTAACCGCTAAATTGTTCTACCGTGATCAATTCAGAGCCTGAAATACAGAAATTTAAAAAGGCTTTTTGCAGATCCGAAAAATGTGGGTAAAGGGTTAGTTAATGCCAACCTGGTGGATAACAGACAGGTCGAATTCCGCCCTGAGAACTTGAAATGCCCTGCAAACAGCGGTGGAAAGCTCTGATAAAACCTTTGAACCGAAAATTAGTGAGCGAGAACCTGAGATTGGGCGAATGAAACGGAGCGTAAAAGGTCGAAATGACGAACTTAACGAAGAATAAACTAAGCAGCTCGCAAGGGCAGAAGGAATACCTAGCTGGTTCATGGGGGAACAGATTCTGGATTTTTCTCTGCCGCCAAAGAAGAGTTGCGTGCTGCAGACCTAGCTCGCATACCTCCAGAGGAAACATCCCCGAACAATAACTCTGAAGATAGAGAGGCCATTGGATTGGGAGACAAAAGGACAGTGTGAGGATCAACGATCAAATTTCGTTCAATCATCTAACACCACAAATCCATGGTCAACAATAGGACACGACATCGGCTGGGGCAATTCATTTCAAAGGGAAACGCCTTACGGCATAACAAAGGTGTCTCAGGCCAAAAAGAAATTTAGCATGTAATAGACTCCTCAAGCTTGAGGAAAACTCTCGTGGCAAGTTTCCAATCATAGAGAAACACTTAATCAATGATGGGAGCAGGAAAAAATCTGCCGATACATGTTTCCAAGCCAAAAGAAACTCTTCTGTGTGTAAAATGAGAAAAATAAACATCTCAAACTCCCAAGAATGCTTCTCCAATGCCCCAGGAGTTCCTCGCCAACACCACAGATGTCATATCCATAGGGAACACTCAGAAACTCATCTGCGAATGTGTGTTTTCAGCTCCAAAGAAATGCCCAATCGTAAAGGAATGTCTAACGCCAGCGAATGCCAAAAAATGGATAGCAAATGAATGAATAGGAAATGGTATAAGTCATCCGACTTGGGATTTGAATAGATTTTAATACAAGGAAGTGGGTCGATAAATCAATTAGAAAAGGACAGGACAGATTAAAGTTTTCTTCCTTTATTTTCTTTTATTGGAATGGGGTGCACCCGCATGCAGGGGATGTGTGGACATCCCTCAACCCACAGGATATGTTCAGGTGTCCATGACATGGCGAATAGGGAAGGGGGATATACCCATACATACCCTCCCAAACTGGATACAACCCGGCCACACCCAGAATGTACCCAATATCCCCATCCAGGATCTGTACCTGAGATATAGGTCTGCATACCCATGACACAGAATTACTTCGAATCACTATTTTACAGCTTTTGTAAATTTTCAATTTAAAGATAGGAACACGAAAATGCATTTGATCAACCAACTGATTTAATAACAGAACAATTTTATAGTCCTGAGAGCTAACCGAAATGGTAAGGATTTCAAGAATAAAGATAGCATAATAATGATACTCAATTGTTATTTCATTCAATAAAATAATAGATAAACATAGAAAATCTGGCCAGTAGCATTGCCACTATTACAAAACACAAGTTACTTCCCATTTTGATCCAGCAATGAGAATATTTAAGTAAAGAGAAATATAAAAATGCACAATGCAAACAGAGTCCTCTGGAAAAAAACCCCCAGTCTCCAGGAATCCGGAATGTGCAATTTGTGATTTTCCAATGTCCTTGCAGACCAACCTGTCCCTCTTTCCCCTTCATCACCTTTTAAGATCGGTACCAAAACGAGAAGGGATAAGCAGTTTGGTATCCTTTTGTTAGCCAACTGCTCCATTATAAAATAAAACATTAGCGCAATAATTCAATATCTTCACATGCAACTCCCAACTCCATTATAACATTAATAGTGTTAATTAATGATGCATTTAATTGCAACTTGACAGGAATATGTTGAATTTAAGGAAGTCTATACATAACTGCAATGGAGAACAACTCATTTCCAGCATCATGTCTATGGAGTCAAAATCTTCAGCACACAGGACATTTACCCGCTAAATGTCTCAGATGAAACAATCAAATGTCTTACCCTTGCTTCTATTGCATTAGTAGATGTTGCAGCAACCTTCTCATATCCCTATTTGAAAAGTCTTCATGAAATGTTATTCCACGACTATTTCTGGATGGAACAGTATGTATGGGATCATTGTACCTTCAACAGTTTCTCTGGACGTGAGTCAACCTCTTCTTCCCATTGAGGGTTCCGTTCCAGGTAGCATGAATTCATTACACCTACACAAGAATGAGGCTAACAACATCAGAGATGCAAGCGCCAAACTTAAACCTTCAGCAGCAACCAAACCAGTAGTACACATGCATATATATACACTGACAAGAAGTAACAGGCTGCCTCCGGGTATATGTTTCATATTTTCCATGATCATCATAGCTGATAAAACCATGCATTTTGGCTGCATTGTCAAGAGCAGCTCGATCTAACCACCCAATTTTTCTCTTGTCAAGAGCAGCTTAATCTAACAACTTGGCTTTCCCATTGAAACTATACCTGTGCACAATTTGCACAGCTTCATTGTCAGACAAATGCTCCCCCAGGTCATCCCACAAAATTATCATGAATTTATACTCTGCTTTGATATCACATTCATGAACATAGGCCTCTCCCAACAAAAATGTTATATTTACACTGTTCATATATCAAATTCCAGTATCTATTAAAACATGATTTACTCAAGTATAAAATCTGAATTATGCCTTTAATCAGCCAAGAGTTGTCCTTGGAAACCACTATATTTTGACCATATGGATGGAGTGCTTGAAGCTCTTTGCAAATATCCTCCATGGCTGCACTGTGATCTCTAACCAATCATTCTGCCTTTATTGATTTGTTTCCAGAAATCCCTAAAACCAGCCTAGATTTTGCCAATGTTTTCCATTAAATACAATTTTGCTATTTATGCAACTGCCCACACAGAAACATGAATGATTGATTCTGCTGAAGAAATGGCACTGATCACACTCCTTACTTCATAACGTGCATTGTTTGTATTTTGCACATTTTCTTTTAACCAGCCAAGAGTTGTCCTTGGAAACCACTATATTTTGATCAACTGGATGGAGTGCTTGAAGCTCTTATGAATCTCCTCCATGGCTGCACTGTGATCTTTAGTCAATCATTCTGCCTTGATTGATTTGTTTCCAGAAATCCCTAAAACAGCCCTGCAGTTGCCAATGTTTGCCATAAAATACAATTTTGCTAGTTATGTAACTGACCATACAACAACATGAATAATTGATTCTGCTGAAGAAATGGCACTGATCACACTCCTCGCTTCATAACACCCATTGTTTGTATTTTGCACATTTTGTTTGCAATCCAATCTTATGCCATACCTCAAGTCTTCTGTAGCTAAAATATTACATGAATGGTTTGTATTTTTCACATTTTGTTTGCAATACAACCTTATGCCATATCTCAAGTCTTCTGTAGCTAATGCATTACATGAATGATTGATTCTGCTGAGCATACAACAGTGGTCACACTCCTCTCTTCATATGGTGCACTGTATTTTGTTTATTTTGCTTGCAATCCAAACTTATGCCATACCTCCAGTCTCTGAAAGTGGATCAGCATGAGGGCTGTTATAATCCACTTGTGTTTCTGAGCTGGGAGAATCAAATGGTGGAGCAATCAAATCTCTAAGCCCTACTGTACCAGCATGAATACATGCCTCCAAAAAAGTTGCATTTTCCTTCATTAGCCTTATGTTTTGCATGGCCTGCCATTGTGCAGTAGGTTCTAACCTCTTCTTCCCATTGAGGGATCTGTTCCAGGTAGCATGAATTCATTGCACCTACATAGGAATGAGGCTAACAACATCAGAGATGCAAGCGCCAAACTTAAACCTTCAGCAGCAACCAAACCAGTAGTACACATGCATATATATACACTCACAAGAAGTAACAGGCTGCCACCGGGTATATGTTTCATATTTTACATGATCATCATAGCTGATAAAACCATGCATTTTGGCTGCATTGTCAAGAGTAGCTCGATCTAACCACCCAGTTCTTCTCTTGTCAAGAGCAGCTCAATCTAACAACCTGGCATTTCCATTGAAACTATACCTGTGCACAATTTGCACAACTTCATTGTCAAACAAATGCTCCTGAGGCCATCCCACAAAAATATCATGAATTTATACTCTGTTTTGATATCACTTTCATGAACATAGGCCTCTCCCAACAAAAATGTTATCATTACACTGTTCATATATCAAATTCCAGTATCTATTAAAGCATGATTTACTCAAGTATAAAATCTGAATTATGCCTTTAATCAGCCAAGAGTTGTCATTGGAAACCACTATATTTTGACCATATGGATGGAGTGCTTGAAGCTCTTTGCAAATCTCCTCCATGGCTGCACTGTGATCTCTAACCAATCATTCTGCCCTTATTGATTTGTTTCCAGAAA
Source organism: Pinus tabuliformis (assembly GCA_031772625.1). Taxonomy (NCBI): domain Eukaryota; kingdom Viridiplantae; phylum Streptophyta; class Pinopsida; order Pinales; family Pinaceae; genus Pinus; species Pinus tabuliformis. The sequence goes on along the minus strand of CM062814.1, from coordinate 315,217,203 downwards.
TCCCTAAAACCAGCCCAGATTTTGCCAATGTTTTCCATTAAATACAATTTTGCTATTTATGTAACTGACCACACAGAAACATGAATGATTGATTCTACTGAAGAAATGGCACTGATCACACTCCTTGCTTCATAACGTGCACTGTTTGTATTTTGCACATTTTCTTTTAACCAGCCAAGTGTTGTCCTTGGAAACCACTATATTTTGATCAACTGGATGGAGTGCTTGAAGCTCTTATGATCTCCTCGATGGCTACACTTTGATCTTTAGTCAATCATTCTGCCTTTATTGATTTGTTTCCAGAAATCCCTAAAACAGCCTTGCAGTTGCCAATGTTTGCCATAAAATACAATTTTGCTCGTTATGTAACTAACCATACAGCAACATGAATAATTGATTCTGCTGAAGAAATGGCACTAATCACACTCCTCGCTTCATAACGCCCACTGTTTGTATTTTGCACATTTTGTTTGCAATCCAATCTTATGCCATACCTCTAGTCTTCTGTAGCTAAAACATTACATGAATGGTTTGTATTTTGCACATTTTGTTTGCAATACAATCTTATGCCATACCTCAGGTCATCTGTAGCTAATGCATTACATGAATGATTGATTCTACTGAGCATACAGCAGTGGTCACACTCCTCTCTTCATATGGTGCACTGTATTTTGTTTATTTTGCTTGCAATCCAAACTTATGCCATACCTCCAGTCTCTGAAAGTGGATTGGCATGAGGGCTGTTATAATCCACTTGTGTTTCCGAGCTGGGACAATCAAATGGTGGAGCAATCAAATCTGTAAGCCCTACTGTACCAGCATGAATACATGCCTCTCCAAAAAAGTTGCATTTTCCTTCATTAGCCTTATGTTTTGCATGGCCTGCCATTGTGCAGTAGGTTCTAACCTCTTCTTCCCATTGAGGGATCTATTCCAGGTAGCATGAATTCATTGCACCTACATAGGAATGAGGCTAACAACATCAGAGATGCAAGCGCCAAACTTAAACCTTCAGCAACAACCAAACTAGTAGTACACATGCATATATATACACTGACAAGAAGTAACAGGCTGCCTCCGGGTATATGTTTCATATTTCCCATGATCATCATAGCTGATAAAACCATGCATTTTGGCTGCATTGTCAAGAGCAGCTCGATCTAACCACCCAGTTTTTCTCTTGTCAAGAGCAGCTCAATCTAACAACCTGGCTTTTCCATTGAAACTATACCTATGCACAATTTTCACAGCTTCATTGTCAGACAAATGCTCCCCGAGGCCATCCCACAAAAATATCATGAATTTATACTCTACTTTGATTTTTATGTTGAGATATCTTTGTCCATCAACATCAAAATATCAAAATTGACACCCAGATGGAAAGTATTAGAAAGCTAATCCATAATCACCAACATAGCATTTACCCACCTACAATTATTATCATCATAAAGCACACATGAAACAAGACTACGAAGGAAATAATATGAGATTACCATGAGGGAAATCACCAACAACGCCACTGATCCCTTGAGGAAGACCACTATGCTAAACCCTCCCAAAGACTACTATGCTAAAATCTTAAGCCAATAATATTCTTTGTTAGTTATTCTTGAAAGTATAATGGTCACTGATGTGCATAAAAAGGACAACAGTGAGCATTGAATTTGCAGATTACTACAGAGGCCAATTGTAGAGAACCCCTTTGAAGTTTGTACTAAGCACCCACTATTGATCTCCCACATAGTACAGAAAATGAGATCAACATTGACTTTGGAAGATGCATGTATTATATTCTTACTGTTTCACAATTTTGATGTGATTAATATTTCATTGTTTTCTTATTTATCTCTTCCAATTTTAGACTACCTGCAAAACAATATCAAAGGATGGGTGATGATGGATATCAAGAGTGTTTGGTTGACATCGGCCATGGTAGCTAGCATTAAGGTTTTTAGTAAGAGATTCTCTATGATTGAAACTGATAGCAATAGCAGAATGAATTGCCAAAATTAATTGGTAATCAAGAGCTCCCCACGCATATACTTGCCGAGTGCTAAAGCATAATCATACATAAAAAACCTCGTAACTCTTCTAGGCGTTTACCACTTTGAAAGGGTAATGGCTCAGATATTGACTTCTATCGAAATAAGAAGTGTATGTAGGAATAGTATATCTAGTTCTGAACATTGAAATTCAGTTCCATCTCGAGATTCTAAATGCCCTTAAATGTCTCGATTCAGTTAGCATGAGTTATTCTGTGATATGCACTAATTAAATTTGCAAAATTAATCCCTTCAAATGAATAGAAAAATAAATCAAAGTTGATAACCCTGACAACTCTCTCAGTTTCCCCTTTAGGAGCTTCAAAGACAATATCTGGAGATGTAGGCAGTGGGTAGCCAGAGACCTGAGGGCTGAGGTAATATCGATGGAAAAAACGTCCTCCGAAAGCAAAAGCCCTTTTTTTGCCCGAAAACAGCTATGCTCCTGCTAGAAATATATGTATCCTATTCTTCCCTTCAATCCAGGTGCATCCTGGTTCCTGGTTCCTTAATCACCCTAGAAACCAAAACAGGACGCAGAGCAGTAATTTCAAACATCATAATGCACTCTAAATTGAATAGAATGCAATTCTATTGTTTCTCGAGTCTCGGCAAAGGACAAACGAATGCAGATTGCCAATCTGTTCTCGCTTGAAAGGAAATATGATCCATTGCAACCAAGAAGAGTCTCCTCCTCTTCTTGAATTACAGCGAGACAAAAAAACTACGGTTGTAGCAAGGGTTTACTTACTGGTAAGTGTTTACCTAGCCCCATGCTGCCTGCAATCGAAGACGCGAAATCCAAACCGTTCAGAGGGATGGAAGACCGACTGTTTACTCATTTTCCCCATGCTGAATTTCTTGAATTACAACGAGACAAAAAAAATACTGTTGCGGCAAGGGTTTACATGGCCTCGTTCTTCCTGTAATCGATGATGCAAACTCTAAACCGTTCGGAGGGATGGAAGATCGACCATTTACTCGTAGGCCGACTATGAGCCTCGCTTGCCTGTAATAGAAGAAGCAAAGTCGAAATTGTTCGATAGTGACGGATAAAAACTCTGCCTGCAAAACCCTCACTGGGGATAAAAGCTCATCAAGCTCCAAGCTCGTGGAGTGGGATGCCCAGAGACGCGGCCTGCTCAGCGAGATTTGAAGCAGCAAGAAAAATTGTGCGGAAAGAATATAAGAAACTAACCTAAACTACATCTAACGGTCTGGAACTTTTCAATCGTCTAACATTTGATCGAATGGTTCAAACAAATACACGGTGGCAATTGGGTGAGTTGATTTCAGAGAGAACTGGGTGAGTTGATTTCAGAGGGAACGCCTTACGGCGTAAATATGAAACTGTGCGCTGACACATATAACCAGGTCACTGCACGCTCATCTGTGCATTAACAGAATCTGGTTATGTTTAGCTTAATCTATATAAAATTAAATTAAAGGAAAATGGAAAGAGCGTGATGTGATGTTCCACTTTTGTCATTATCTATACGATGACCTAATTATTCGTCATATCAACTTTTGAAGTTAAGTGTACTGACCTAATTGTTATGAGCATCCAATAGCCTACACCTGTTGAATTATTGTTCCTCTTTGATTTATTATCTAGCCATGAAAACAAGGCTTCCAAAGGGATTTCACAAACCACATTTTTGTAAATTTCCATCGTACATTTTAATCGAAACAGGAAATGGAATAAATGATTTGGTTGGCTGGTACATCTAACCGGGTCACCACACACTTGTACGCGCGCGCATATATATATATATATATATATATATAATACTGTATGTGGAATCTTGTCATTCCTTCATTCATATATATATATGGAGTACACTTGTGTAACCAAATATATAGGTCTTCATTCTAGAATGTGTTAGGAGACGTTATTATGTACACATGTGTAGTGACTGACCATGAGTACCCAAACTCCACCCCCCAGGTCTAGCTTTTAGATCATTGTTGCCTGGAAAACATAATCCCATTTAATTTATTCCACGGAATGAAGCTATCCAATAAAGGGTCTATATTGTCCCTATAGAGAAGTTATGTGAAAGAGCCGAAAGCATAGATATTTCATTCTTAATAAAATGAATAATAAATAACGAAGAATTTAAAATCACGAGTTTGAAAATTTTAAATAATAAATATAAAATAACTATTTAAGCTAAAAAGTTATGTTAGTAATTTTGATGGGGTGTTGGAAAGTGTTAAAGAGGTACAAGAGAGGATTTCCAATCTTTTAATTAGATGTGGAATTAAAGTGAAGATGTGGACACTAGTAGATAATTATGCACTCTCAAATGCCCATGAGTAATGATGATGTAGGATATTAATTTATAAATATTCTATATCACTACATCTCTTTAGAGTTGCTAGAGGTAAGTTATAATTATTTGATGTATTGGTTGTATTAATTGTTTGGTTGTGGGGTCTTCTTTCTCCAAAGTCTGCACTTGTGGCTTTAAAATTGAGAAAGGTTCAGTCCCTTATGGTCTAGGCTTCCATAAATGAACCCCTATTTTTGGTTGAACTCTTCGTAATCTTCAGCAATCCATGGGGGTGCATGCAATAGGTTCGTGCCATTGATGGAGGGATGGTCATTACTAGGGTTCTTCTGCAGTCTTCAAGAACTCGCCTCTATAAGTTTTCTAATATTACTTATGACATTCAATTCTTTCTGGTGGTGTTGTAGTTGGAGTATTGTGATTCTGGTTTCCTAGGATTGGGATAATGTGGAGAGATATCTTGACTTTTCTCCATCCTACGGAAGATACTAGGACAGTCTATCCTACTTCCATTACTCGTTTGTGGATCCTTTGCCATTTTTCATACTTACCACCCGTGCCCATGAACCTATCCACTCTTCTTCACCTTGGTCTGCCATTGGCCTCCAATCCCTCAACCTTCTCCTCTCTCATGAGATTTTTTTCATTGGGTTCATAGTTTCTTTACTAGAATGCCTCAACAACAAATGTGGCTGAGATGCTGCCCGCGTGGCTAAGGACCCTCTAATAGGCCTAGTTTCAAGCCCCGTGTCTTGCTTACTGCTACCATATAGGCATGCCCACTCCCCCAAAAATTCAACTTGAAATCTAATTGCTCAAAGCATGGGGAGTTGAAGATACGAATTTTGAGTTTGACTCTGATATTTGGGCTAATGTTATTGATGGGGTTTTGGACCCTGGTCACACTAGGGGTTCCAGGAATCAATACCTCCACTTTGTCACTCTATATTGGTAGATAAAAACAATATTGCATTGAGTCATCTAGGAGAAGCAAGAAGAATACAATGAGACAATTATCCATCTCAACAATATCTACCGGGTCCAAAATCATTTGTGCACCCATCTAGTCATCCTTGATACTTCATTGTTGCATACAAGGACACATCTTTGATGCAAGAAATAGACATCACTAGGAGCAAGCACATAGGATCTCAACAATTCAACTTCTTCCGAGGAATAATGAGAATGGATGCTCATTATAATTGTATGCTTATGTTTTTTTAATCTCATGCATCATCAATGTAGGAAATAGACATCAAAAGGACCAAGCACATAGGTTCTCACCCATTCAACTTCTTCTGAGAATAATGACAATGGACGTTCATTATAATTGTATGCTTATGTTTTTTGAATCTCAATTTAAAGTTTGTATGTTACACACTTTTAGCCCATTTTTTGTAACCAACTATGATTTTTTAACTTAAATTTTGGCATAGCCAACCACATGTCATGGCTTAAATATAGTTACATGGTAGCTATGTATTTGGTAATTGTAATATAAGAGAAATTTTGAAATATATAACTAAACTTAAAAATTGTTATTTATATATAATCAAATACTTAGATTTTATTTTCCTTGATGATATGCTCTTATATCATTCAAAACTCATATCATGTTAAAAAATCATAATAAAGGAAAGAAATGAAACCAATTCTAAGTTTATGGGATATTGCATGCTCTTCTCAGTATTAAATAAATTTACAAGATTTTTTATTTTTATTTATTTATTTATTTTATTTTTTTCTAGAGTTCTTTAGCTCTAAGATTTTTTAAAGATATCCGGGACTAATTGATTTCAGAAATATTCAAGACTAATAGCTTCTATAAATAACTCACAACTAAATACTTGATTAACTCATACACAAGAGAGATCATACATTAAAAAAAAAATATAGTGACAAAGAGTTCTAGAAAAAAAAGAAAAAAACATTTACCTCTTTAGTTTTACCAATATAAAGAAGAAAATAAACATTTGCAAAGTACAAATAGATTATGATGAGATCTATAGTGAAATTAGGTGTGACTTAGTACCCAAAATATCATGAGATGAATGTCTATCACCTTTGTACACTAACGTGGTTTAATATTAAAAGCATTTTCTTTCAGAATCTTTAACATTTATTATCCATATTATTTTTTTTTTTTTTGAAAAAGTCGGTTGCTATGTATTATCTTCTGAAAAAAAAACGAGGGTCTAAATCCCTCTTTGTACATAAAGTTCGCAGATTGAGAGGAGACCAGGGGTTCACAAAATGAGGCTGCCCCCTTGGTCCTTAGTCTACTTTTTTCCTTACTACTGCTAGAGATGGTACTAGTATATATTCTGATGAAAGAGGATAACAAAAAGATGCATTTGACTTTCATTCAATCGATCATTATGTGTTGAATGTGTCTCGCTGTTGATTCTTCTGGATTCTCATCTTTGACTCCCTGGTTTGCGCTGGAGGAGCTAGTGGCATTGGGGTGCTTGTCCATCCAGGATTTCAGAGTGGCGAGCGATTCCTCAACATGGCCACAGCGATTGGAGAGCTGCTCGAATTGGTCTCGGAGAGAGGAGACCCTGTGCATGAAGAGCTGAATTTCTGCTTTGTATTTCTCCGTGTTGATGCGATCTTGTTCAAAAAGTCTTCTACTGTGCTCATCGAGACGCCTGTCATGCTCTTCTAGCCTTGCAGCAAGCAGCCCTTGTTTTTCCTCTATCAGTGATTGTTGGGTCCTTATTTCTTCCAGCTCAAATTGAAGGTCTGCACAGTGCAGACAGTCCTCATTGCGTGCCATGGAGAGGATGAAGCAAAAAGGGGAAAAGGTCCAGTAGGCAGTGAGGATTTTGAAGATTTTAGAAAAGTCTTGCAGACTGATTTGGAAGACCCGGTCAAGAAAGACAGAAGATCTTACTTTCTGAGCGACAAAAGAGAAGTATAAGTAGTGCCGGATGATGGCGCGCAAGCTTGGAGGGTGAATATTGAGGATAAGGGAGAATGGACCAGAGGGGGGCGTGTTAGCAGAGATCACTTTCTGAGCAACAAAAGAGAAATATAAAAGAGGCCGGATGATGGCGCGCAAGTTTGAAGGGAGAATACTGAAGATAAGGGAGAATGGGCCCGAGGGGGGCGTGCTGTAGGGGCAAGTTTGGAAGATGGAAGGCGGCCAGCAGAGGAGAAGTAATGAAAACAGAGAGTGAAGAAGGGATGGAACAGTAATACTAGCCTCCCCACAGAGACTATTCCTGAAAAACACCAAGACAAGGATTAGTGAAGAGATAAACAAAGCAGGGAGTAGCAATACCAGAGACTGATTTCGGCTTCGACTCTGGACGAGAGCGCCTTCATCAAACCAGAGTCGCTGCTCTTGCGCAAAGCAATGAATGGTAATTCTTTGCTTTCCTCTGCCCGTATTTATGGAGCGAAACCAACAATAGCCTGAGTGTATTACAGGAGACGGATCCTCTGAATTGATTAGATCTTTTCCTAAATCTCGATGGCGATTTGCTGGTGCAGTGTATTCGATCTTCCGTCCTTCGCTGAGTTGATTGGTTTTTCTTGGGATGTAAGTTGTTCTTTGAATCGATGCTTGAATGTGACTACTTATGCATTTCATGCTCTCTGTCAAGTGTCCTGAAGCTGTTGAAGCCATGCCCGTCACACGCTTGCTGGATCTGTGAGCCTGGGCAATGTCAGGATTGGCCTGTGTCATGGCAGAGGCTGGAAGGTATCTCTGTTATTGTGCCTCAACGCACCCTCCGGATTTCCAACTGCGTTATTCGCATGTTTGTCAGCTTCCCCATTGAACGTGCGAAGGATATGGTAGAATCTGATTTTTTCAAAGTGTTTGAGAAGGAGATTGATGCGTTGGATATGTTGCTGAAGGTTGCTGTTTGGTGATCTCCGATTGTGGTTCATGAAGCCAATGATTATGGAGGAATCTCCAAATACAAGAGCTTTTCTGATCCCCATGCTTTTTAATTGCAACAACCCTTGATAGAGAGCTAGGGCCTCTGCATTATTATTTGTTTTTTTTCCAAGACTCCATTCATAATTGCAAATTTCTTCTCCTAATTCATCTATGATGACACCTCCTGCGCCTGCTGGTCCTGGGTTGGCCTTTGAGGCGCCATCAAAGTATAAAATTGGGCAATTGCTACTCTGAATCCACCTCTTGTAGTCCTGGGTTGGAAGTCTGATTTCCCATTCCCTGGTCTGATTTTGATGCTGTCTGTCAGTTCTCTGTATACTCTGTTGATGTCTTGGACTGTCAAGAATATGCCTAATCATTGACCTCTCCTCAACTGAATAATCTGCTGCTTTGGTTGTCCCTGAGTGTTTTGCTGCAATTGTCTCCTGCGCCAAGAGGTGAGCTTTGTTGCATGTCTTCCATACATTACTCTCTTTGTTTTGGAAGATTTTTTTGTTTCTTGTGAGCCAGATTTTCCATAGTAGGTTGTGAGGTATGATATCCCAAGTTCTTTTGACAATCTTGCTCCTTTTATCTTTCCAAGGGCAGTTCCTTCTCCAATCTTGAATTGCCTCTGCAATGTTCTGATGAGATTGCCAAGTTATATTGCCCAAGTTGGACAAGTTGATCCAGCATTTCTTCGCGAAGGTACAATCAAGGAATAGATGGTGGATGGTTTCCTCTGCTGAGCAGCAATTGGGGCAAATTGAAGGTCCATGTATCCCTCTCTTTCTTAGATTTTCAGAAGTGAGGATTTTGCCTTTTAACAGCAGCCATATGAAGAATTTGACCTTGGGGATTGCCTCAGATTTCCATATTGTTCTCCATTGATTCCATATAGGAATCTGGTAAGTGCTGTTGCAAATGAATTGGTAGCCAGACATGATGGTGTAGCTTGAGCCCGTGGGGTCCCATCTAAATCCATCTGCTTCTCCTTTTTTAATGGGAGCTCTGTTTTGAAGGTTTTTATGGAGGACTTGGTAGCTTATTTCTAAGTTTGGGGGAATAGCTGGAAATTCCCAGCTAGTCCAGGCTCCTGTGTCAACATCCCAATTTGAAATTTGATCCAGCCTCTGAATGCCCTTGCTATTAAGATAGAGAATGAAGGGAATGGTTTCTTCGACTGTGTTTAGAGGTTGGAAACCCATTATCTTATCAGTGGCATAATTTATACTGCTCCCTCCCCCCGGAATCTTAGAGGTATTTTGTCTGAGAATGGGAATTGCTTTCTTACAGAGGTGCCAGATTTTAGTAGAATCTCTACTGGGAATATCAATATCAAGGAGTCTTTGCCTATTGTCAGAGAGATATTTGCATTCAATGACCTGTTTCCACCAAGCTTTTGGTTCATTGATTAATCTCCAAGCCATTTTGATCCCAAAAGCGAGGTTTAGAATTTTGGGGGCTCTAATTCCCAGCCCACCTCTATCTGAAGATTGAATTACGCTTTTCCAATTGACCAAATTGAATCTATTTTTTTCTTTTTTTCCTCCTTGCCATAAAAAGTTGCGGAGGGCAGTTTCCAGCTTATAATGAAAAGAGGCAGGAGCTTGGTAAAGAGTGAATCGGTATAGAGGTAAGGAGGAAATACCTGATTTGAGCAAGATTAATCTGCCTGCTGGGTTGAGCCATTGAGTTCCCCATTGCTGGACCTTCCTTTTGACTTTGTCTATTATTTCATTCCAGGTAGTGGCTTTTAGAGAGCCCATGGTGACCGGCATCCCAAGGTAGGTGAAGTGGTCCCAGGTTGCTTTGTAGGCAACACCAAAAATGTTGGCTATGCTGTGAGCTGTTTGATTGGAGATATTCCATCCATAAATACAACTTTTTTGAAAGTTGACTTCTCCCCCTGAGCACGCCATGAATTGATCGAGGAGGATTTTGAAGTGCCTTGCTATAGTAGTAGATGCCCCTCCAATGAGCAGAGTGTCGTCAGCAAATTGTGAGTGGTTGATATTCTTCACTCCGTTTCCGAACTTGATACCAGAGATGAGGCCAACTCTTCTGTTGTGTTCAAGGGTGCTGCTAAAAGATTCAGCCATCAAGATGAAAAGATAAGGGGAAAGAGGGCAACCTTGCCTTAACCCTCTTGAGGATTGAAATGCTTCGCAAGGGCGGCCATTTATGAGAGGAGAAATCCAGGGGCCAGAGATACAAGCAGCAATGGTGCTGATGAAGGCAGAATTAAATCCCATTTTCCTCAAGACAGCAAACAAGAAGGAGTGTCTTACTCGATCAAATGCATTGGCTAAGTCAAGCTTAAGAACGAAGCCTTTCTCCTGCCTTGAAGTGCTGGAGTGAATAGCTTCTTGGACCAAGGTGATGGTATCATGAATTTGCCTGTTGGACATGAAGCCTCCTTGATTTTCAGATATGAGGGAAGGGAGAAGGGGCTGGAGCCTAGCTGCTATAATTTTTGCAAAGATCTTGTAGGAAGTGTTACACAATGAAATAGGTCGAAATCTGGAAAAAGAAGTGGGGCGATTTTCTTTAGGAATGAGGGCGAGGAAAGTTGAATTTGTGAAGCCCCCCATTTTCTTTTTCCTTTGGATTCCATTCATCATTTTAACAAGGTCTTTTTTTATCAAATGCCAATGGTCCCTATAAAAATTTATTGGGAACCCATCTGGACCTGGAGACTTGTCTGGTTGTAAAGTCCAAATGGCTTTTCTGATTTCCTCCTCTGTTATTTCACTGTTTAAGCTGTCATTCTCCTCAAGAGAGATTTTTTCCGGTAGATGCTTAAGGAGCGCCGAATAGTCAGCGTCTCCTTGGTTTTCCGTGAGGAGACATTTATAATGGAGGAAGGCAGCTCGTTTGATGGATTCTTGGTCATTATGCTGGCTGCCATGGCTGTCAATTATAGTGTTTACATTGTTCCTTGTTTTTTTTGCAGTGGCCTTCTTATGAAAGTATGCCGTATTTTTATCACCTTCCTTTAACCATAATTCTCTTGATTTGATTCTCCACTTAATCTCTTCCGCTCTCTTGATTTGAATTAGCTGTCCCTGAACATCCCATTCTTTACTTTTCAGCTGATGAGTTAATCCATGGTCCTCTATTTGTTTATGAATCTCTTCCAAGTCCTGCTGTATTTTTTTCCTTATTTTTTCTGGCTCTTGATAGCTGACTTTTGCCCAATCCTTGAGTGCTTTCCTTATGTTTTGAAGTTTTGTTTCCCATATGTGATTTGGAGAGCCTTCAACATGATGCTTCCAAGTTGCTTCTATGATAGCCTCGGCCTCAGCGTTGTCTCTCCACAGAGGATTATACCTGAACGGAATTGGTCCCAAATGAGCTTGGGAGTCCAGCGTTAAGAGAATGGGGAAGTGATCAGAGGCTGTAACACTGAGAATTTTGGTGTGGCCGGCAGCGAAGGAGGAGAGGAGGGAGACATTGACCAAAATTCTGTCCAACCTTTCCATAATGTTGCCTGGCCCCAACCTTCTGTTGTTCCAAGTATATTTCCTATTTTTTGGGATGATATCCAGCAGTTCATGTTCAGCCATTATCACTTCCATCTGTCTTCTGAAGGGATCGGAGGTGAAGGTGCCCCCCCTTTTCTCATTCGCATGAAGGATTAAATTGAAGTCTCCAGCGAGAATAACATTTGAGTTCTGTTCGTTGTCTATTTCTTCCTTCAGTTCTTTCCAACATTGTTCCTTGTCCCGGTAATGGTTGGGGATATAGACATTATAAATGATGAAGTCACAACTCTCTTCCTTGTTGATAAGATTGGTCCTAACCCAGTTTTGATTGAGGACAGAGGATTTGCAGTCCCAGTACTGCTTATTCCACATAGTTGTGATTCCTCCAGAGGCTCCTCTGGAGTTGCTACTGGCCCCTGAGAAATTTTTTTGGGCATCTATAACTATTTGCATTTCGCTCTGACTTTGCTTGGTTTCCTGTATCAGAACAATTTCAGGTCTTTCTGTTTGAAGAAGATCTCGTAGGGCAGCTGATTTAGAGGGGTGCCCCATACCCCTGCTGTTCCAAGATAAAAGCTTCATCATGAGGCGTTCGAGCGAGGAGGTGCTCGCCTCTCATGATCTTTACCTGCTGTTTCTTTTTCTTGTGAACCTGTAATGAAGGATTCCATAGGGGTTTGGATCCCTAGGGCTATGTCCTTTTGCGTGCTTTCTTCCCGATGCTGCTTGGCTGACTTTCTTCCTGGTCCCGGTTTCTTATGGATATCACTGGAGGCGCCAATGTCTTTTGAAGAGCTTCTGGTGGTTCTGGGGGGGGAGGATCAATGAGGGGTTGAGAGGGGGTCGAAGAAATCAAGGGGGGTTCAATCAGATCCGGAGATGGCTGATCAGACTGAGGATCATCAGAGGATAAAATAAGGAAGGGGTTGGAGGAGGAGGGGAAGGAAGAGTCAAGGGAAGGTCCAGGAGGGTTAAAAGAGGGAGAGGAGGGCCGGGGGGAGGAGGATCCCGGTTGTTCAGAAGGTGGATCTTGTTTTGACTGAGGTGCTGCTTTCTTTTTTTTCACAGTTTCCCACTGTTCTCCTTGGTCCTCAGAATCAAGATTAGTAATTTTAGAGCATCTATTGGCAAAGTGGCCGTATTCGTGACATACCTTACATTTAAAGGGAATTTGCTCGTAGTCCAGCTGCTGTATGTAGCTCCAGTCATCCACCTTCAGCTTGATGGCTTCTGGTAGGCCTTTTCCAAGGTCCACTTCTACGCAAATCCTTGCACAAGCCTGCATGTTATCTTTAGGCTCCCTTCTGTCGATGTACTTTCCTACTGCATTCCCTATTGCTTTTACCGAGTCATCTCCCCAGCAATGCAGGGGGAGATGGGGAAGACGGACCCAAACCGGAACCGCATTCGGGATATCGAGTTCAGGGTCGAAGTCAGGAGTCCATTTGTTCAGATATAACCCTCGAGAGTCCATAAAATAGGGCCCGTTCCTGAATATCAGATCCTTATCTGCTTTGGTCTCAAAATGGAAGGTATAATAGCCTTTGCCGCAGAATCGAATCGAAATCTTTCCTTGAGTTTTATCAGACCAGTTCCTTTCCACCCATCTCTGGACTGTCTTTGGTGAAGGCCATAAGCCTGTGAACTGCCCTATGAGCCCTTTTTCTGCTAGAGATAAAGCAGCCATTCGTGGAAGAGAAGGAGGTAGCTGAACTTCTTGGAGAATATCAAGTTTCTTGACAAATTTTGATGTTGTTGGTTTCGGACGGGCGGGGGGCAGAGATTTTACCAAATCAGAGAAAGCTTTCTCTGCATCCCCAGAAGATGGATCAGAATGGGCCATGGCGGAGGCCAGGCCCCAAAACAGGCCTCGCGGCCCAGGCCGAGGCGAAGCTGCTGCTGCTGCGATTCTCCAGTCCCGCGCTCCAGCTCCGCGCGCGCTCCCGTTCGTTCAACATTTATTATCCATATTAAAATCCAAATTTTATAATATTTACCACACAACCAAACTTACTAACATTTTAACTAAGAAAAATTATTATGATCTGGGAACATATCTCTTAATGGATCTTGAGCATATAATGAAAATTGTAAATAAAATCAAGTAATCTATTCCTTGCTAATAATTCAATCAAATTCTACATTAATCATCATCATCATTATATAGTTGATATTTACTTAGAATTCACATTTAAATCTTTTTATATATATTATTAAAATAAATAGATATTTTTCTATCTTTTATAACTTACTCATTTAAAATAATATTTCTTTAATAATATTTTTAACCTCCCTACATCCTAAAAGTATAAATACACTTTTTTATTTTAACATCCAATTACTTTATTTTCCTTATGATATAAAGTTGTAAAATTTATATACAATTATATTATTTAATATAGCATATTAAAATATTTTACATAATTTATTTACTCATCTTATTTATGAAGTTATAAAATTGATCTACAAATCTGTTAATTAATATAACCTATTAAAATATTTTATATAAGTTATTATCCCGTCTTATTTATATAAGTTATAACATTCACACTATATTGAATAGTGACTTATAGAAAATAGATAGTTATAAACAAAATTATAAATATTTTAAATTTTTATTTATTATAAATTTGTTATTAACATTTTTAAATATTTTAATTTAAATATTATTTTATATTTTATTTTAAAATTTTATTATTATTTTATTTAATAATGGAGTGTAAAACGACGGATTTAGTTTAAATTTCTTAATTTAAATAAAATTTATATTCTCTTAAATTTATTTTAATTTTAAATATTGAATTGTTTTATTTATGGTCTGAAATTTATTTCTAAAGAATATATTTCATATTATTAAATAGTAATTTTTTTTAAGTTTATAATATTAAAATTTGTAAATTAAATATTTAGTAATATTTTTAATTTAATTAATTAAAAAATATTTATAAATAATATATATATATATATATATATATATATATATATATATATAACCCACATGTAATTTTGAGAATTTTTTATAGTTTTAAACTTAATTAAATATTTTTTTGTAATCGTCAACATTTTAGTTCTTATCAATTATTTTATTTAAATTGGTTTAAAATTTTAATACAATTGTCATTTCCATAAATAAACAACAAATTAGACACAAAATTAAAAACTTCCTTTACAATAAGAAAAACTCTCAATTTTTATTAGAGAAATAAACAATAAATTAGGCCTAAAATTAAAAACTTTTTTACATAATTTACTACAAATTCTTTTTATTACCAAATTATTTATGGTTAATGATTTTTATTAATGCATTTTCGTGTATAGCATATTTTTTTTCAAATAATTAATTATTTAATTTATTTTTCTACTTTAAGAAAAATCCAATTTTTATATTTACTATAGATATATTTTAAGTAGGGATTTAATATTATTTGAGAGGGATCAAATTTTTTCATATGTGAATTTCTTTTAGACTGCAAAATACAAAGTGAAATTTTTCATAATTAACCATACACAGAGTACATAACTTAAACTTATAAATGCAAAATTACATTTAACAAAAAAAACTTATAGTGAAAAGGAATCAAAGTATAAAATACTAATACCACTTCAATTTTTGTAATCCTCTTTTTTTTCAATAGATTTATATAGTATATATATATATATATATATAGCTCTTTTAGAACAATATATAATATATACATAGTTGATATTAATATTTTTTACATAACACGTGCATCTAGAGATTTTATCACCACACATTTAAATGGTAAATTTATTAAAATATTTCATTAATAACCTACATTGAATATTTTATTATATACAACACAAATATTTTTCAATATATATATATATATATATATATATATGAAGGTTTATATCAACATAAATTAGTTAACAAAGATATTTAAATGGAGTTGTCTTTAGTGAGACTTTTTGGAAGCTTTTCCAGTGGGTTTTTCGTGTCTAATTTCTCTAAAATCGGCACTAATTTATTGAAATCACAAGCTTGATGGTTAACCCCTGCACAATAGAAGTCCCCTAGGGGTTTTTGAAGGTGTTGAATACATATATATAGTCAGAAAACCAATTTAAATAATACAAATCAAGATTTCACCTCAAAATTTTCCTTGAAAAGTCCAAAAAGTCGCACTAAAGACAACTCCTATTTAAATAGTTTATTTAAATCCCTTATTGAAATATTTTTGGAAAGTATAAAGTTTAAACATTTTACTTATAAAATTATATTACTTCATAGGAAGAACTAACTAAACATATATAGCATAATTTTTTTTATTATAGCCAACATTACTTTACTATCTAGAAAATATTATAATAATTTTATTTTAAGAGATACATGCAAACTCCACATTAAACATAGATAAAATTATACCTCATAATAACTCTAAAATAATTCAATTAATTCATTAGTTCATTAAAATAAAAAAAATTAAATAATAATGCAAGATCAATGCTCTAAAACTAAATCAACCTAAGTTTACATAAAACAACGATAACAAGAAAACCTTCATAGTGGTATTGGGGCATTTAGTTAATCAAGTGCACGTATTGGACCATAAATTTGACATGATAATAATGTTGACCGTTATAACACTCGGTACGTAACTTAGAAATTATGACACATTGTACCCTTTAAACATGATAGTAATGCCGACTATTATGCTACTTTGTATATGATGGAAGAGTTGACACATTGTACACGAAAAGTGTAACGTACCCGGTAGCCTCACATGTAAAAGTAGGGAGTTAGAATTTTTTTTATACAAATTATCCACAAGTAATTATCCAATTCACAACTTTACATTCCTCAATAACCATTAACTATAATGTTTATTAGTACATGAGGTAAATTGCAATAGAAGACAATAAGTTGCATAACCATTAACCACCACTCTAATAACATAAACTATCTCATCAACCTTTCATCCATTTTATGATTTTCCTTAACCATATTAAATAATCACGTACTAGGACATTATGATTATCACATCAAATAGAGAAACATCATCATCAAGGATTCAACATCATCCAACTGACACAAAAGGAAATCACACCATTGAACACTGATATACGTTGGAAACCCCGTACGGTGAAAACTAGCAAACGTTTAATATTATTATTAAACGCTCATGAGGGTTTTCACCCCTCACTCAATGGCTTATAAGGGATTCCATCCCTTATCCATTGCTATAAATTATTACAATGAAATATCATCAAAATGTCTCATAAATAGCGAAAAGCTATTACATTTTCCATGAAAATCTTTACCTACATATCGCCACATGCAACATTCTTGTGGCATGATTGTTCCAGCAATGTACGATTCCGCAACTCATACTCATCTGCATGGAACATTAATTCTTTACCTGCCACAATGTTAAACATCACTTTTCTTTGGCACAAACCGCCAACGTTTCTTGTCATTGTTGTCATCCACAACCTTTGGCAACAAGATTAGATACAATATTAATCAATCAATAATCAACCTCTAAAAGATATCTATTAACATCTACTCAACTACATGAGCAAGCATGACATAATAACTAACTAGTACATATATCCAAGTAAATACTTGGTTTACTCCCAACAATGTTTATTCACATTAATGCATAATTCTCTTTAAGATATCTAACCCATTAGTTCTACTAAAATATATAATACAATCGTTATATCTTCATACATGTAATAAACTGTTGTTCCTATGCTTATGCACAAGTTTTCTTTTCACATAGATATTTTTCGAGAAATCACATAGTTTCTCTAACATACAAAGAACATAACTCTATATCACAATGACTATTCTTTGTGCATACCATAGCTTATCATAATAGCCCTTCTTTAATGTATGCAACACATATTCCCTTCACTATAATACTACCATCATTTCATGCAACAAACCACATACTTCTTTCTTAAAGGAAGTCGTTATAACCTCATTTCTCCATCTTCCTATATGAGGGTTTCTCATGCTTCCCTTTCAAGAAATTAATTAGATATCCATCTTTATCAAGATACAATAACAAGGTTAACTTACCCTTTTATGCACCAAAAATTAGGAAATCGACAGAACTCATCTAACAGGACAAACTTTTCAAGAGATCATTATTTTCAAGAAAGTTAACATAATCACTTTCTCTACGTACACACAAAATCATACTTCCACAGTCACAATAGCTACCCTTATGTGCATGCAACATGTGTTTTTCCTAACACAATTACTTTTACCTCAATGCACATAATCTTTTCATGAAACAATTATGGATTCTTGATATGATATGAAAACTATTCATATGTCTTTCGAAAATAGGAAACTCTATTTCTGTTTCAAGAGATCTTCTCCTAGAAGCCATCATTTTCATACATGAAGTATGCACACTTTTCTAAAAGAAAACTATAGAAATGAATATCTATGAACCTAGAAGCGCATCATTAGCTAATTCTATCATGCATGTAATCCATAATTATTTCACAAGAAACTTAGAAATTAGCTAGTATCGTAATGCAATTAGCATATATCTTTTTTTCAAGAAACTTAAAAAAAAATACATATTTTAATCCAAGAAAACTTGGCCACTTTTCATGCTATGTCCTTAGGACGTTTATATGATTTACCTTCTTTTCTTAAGAAGATATTTGGGCTATATTTAGCAAGGATTTTATTCCAAGAAAATGACAAGAGACAAGAATTTCTCACACAAGACTCGCATGTAGTCTTTCTAAGAAGAACTACCTATTTTCTTTACCAAGAAAACATATAAACTATTCATTCTTTTACTGCATTAAAATAATTTCTTTACCAAGAAAATATATAATTTTTATCTATATGTACTAATATATTTTCTTTGCCAAGAAAATATATAACAACAATCTCCTCAAGAGCTTTAGATGTCTCATTCATCTCTTCTCAAGAGGATATCTTGGGTACTTAGCAGGAATCTTATGTAATTTTATCCCAAAGAAATAATAAAGCTACTTAGCTTTTAATACTCTCAAGAAAATTACAAAACTACTTAGCTTTTACCGAGCATGAACTAAGTAACAAATACCTTCGAAAAGACTTATATCTCTGCAATATTTTAATGCATAAGAACTTTGCAATATCTTGCAATACTTTATGCTCAAAAATAAGGAATTTACTTTAAAGAACATGAACATTACTGGCTATATCTTTCTATGCAAGATATTAACTTACATTTTTCAGTTGTACCACCCACAAGCTATCCAAAATGCGGACAGACCAACGAGAAATCCAAAGACATTGTGAACAGAAAACACTATGAAAAATACCTGGTATCACGTCTTGCCTATTGTCTTTGCTATCCAAAACAAAACATTATGCAAGAACCCTTGTCAAGAAAAGCCAGCCAACCGCCAATGGCTATCTGCGGTAGACAGTCATCGGTAAGCTCAGTATCCAAAGCTTCGCACGCTGATACAAACACTGTTGATCTTGCAGGAGGGATTAGAGCGGTGGTATAAGACGCAGAGCACTGATAACAACATGGATGCAGAGAAGAGAAATCATGGAGTCTTAGATTGCATCATGAATTTAATATTCCCTCGCTTCTCTACTCATCCGTCTGTTTTTCCTTCCCCCCGAAGTTGTGCATAATATCTAGAACTAAAAACCCTTGGTAGCCCACTCAGATTGCCATTTTTCCTCTGTTATCATCCCCAATCCATTTTACCAACATCAAGAATTAGTTGTAACTGATTCGTAATTTAAAATTACTTTTACGCAGGGTTGATTAACTGATTCGTAATTTAAAATTACTTTTACGCAGGGTTGATTACTATAGGGATATTACATACTCCCCCCCTTAACAAGAACACCGTCCTCGGTGTTCATCTCTAATTGGAACTTTAGATTTTACTCATGATATAACCATATAAACCGCACAATAGTGATCCTTCTTTTTTTTTAAATCAAAGATTTCATTCCAAGAAATGACAATAAACAAAATAGTAATATTATATCTAAAAAAAATTGATAGTCATAAGCATTTATAATTGCAAAATATGCAAGTTCTAATTTCCATTACTTGACCCTTATTCAAATTCATAATAAACAATTCTCTATGTCAACTTACCATTACTTACCATCTACTCTTGAACATCATGAGTACTTTAACGTAGGAATTTTAATAGTGGTTGGTCAACCCATCAACCCTCCATGGTAAGTAATCCTATAATATGTGACAAACAAATTCAATCACATTAGTCGTAATATTGTGAGTCAAATGAAATACTTTTAACTATCAATCAATTGTGCAATGTTAGATGATTTTTAAATCACAGTACTTTTACAAGTACATAAAGAGCTCATCACTGCTCCAAAAGCACACTGAATTAATTCTCACTAAAGACATCCATAGAGTACTTCTAAAAGTACCAAAAGAGCACCTAGCTCTCTAATCATCAAAACAGTCAAACACAAGATCAAGTGAAAATTGTCTTAGCCCCTACTAAGATGTTCACAAGATTAATAATACAATAAAGGAATTAAAATTCCAATAACTGCTTATTGAGCACTAATCTCATTTCCTGTTAAATCTGCATAACATATTTTACACATCTATATATAGAATTTTTAACATAACATATAGCTGATTAGTTAATTTCTTTAGCTATGAGAACCACAATAGGCTAAAGAATTCCCAACCCATGGGAACTAGTTTCCACGACCAGATCGAGTCATTTTCACATCCAGACAGTTTCTTTGATAGAGACTTTACCAGGTCCAACATGGACTTCCATTGGCCAACTAGCTCAAGAATTCCAATGACCACATAAATTCTTTTCCCTTATTGAGATAATTTATCTCTAGGGAGAGGAAAACCAGGCAGACAAGTACCATCAACCCCTCCGAGCAGGTAACTGCAATCAACCCAAATCCAGGCAAACAAGTACCATCAACCCCTCTAGGCAGGTAACTACCATCAACCCAAATGCAGGCAGACAAGTACCATCAACCCCTCTGGGCTGGTAACTGCCGTGAACCCAAGGCATTCTAGCCTTTCACAGCTATCTGCAACTGTCTATCATGTTAAATTTCTCTTTTATCACTTTTCCCAAAGTAATTTACATAATGAACCATATAATCATTATCATTAACAAAACAAACATGCATGTACACCATGCATCTACACTTAACCCTCATCATGGGTCCACAACATCTAGATTGATGGGAAACATATCTATCATACATGTTGTATGCATTCAGATTTTCCAAATAACACAATTCATGCATATCATATAACATTATTCTTTCTCATTTATGATTGCAATTCTCATTGCAACATTTTACGTGACGAGTTTTCTTGTTGCCATTAAGCTACCCCTACTTAATCCCATCAGCAACGTTAGTTATACATATGAATCATTTAACAAGTATTCACTTCCCTAATCTTTTTAGTTTGCGGCACAATACTATCATGCATAAAAGTATATGCAAATATTCATTACTGTGTAAATGCCTATGATAGTTGAGGTAGCAATCTAAACATTTCCAATTTCCCACCATGTATTGCCATTAACAAACCGATACAAGAAGTAACTACCATAATCACTAGTTTGTGAATTGTGATAATCTTAAATCAAATTCAATTCATGCACATAATTGTTATTAGTTAGTCATAAAACACTAACCAATCACAACTACCAATCATCTTAATGGAACCATGGCAAAACTTAATAAAAAATTAGTTATTACAATCAAGTCTCACAACTTGACTCATTGCATATTTTCAATATCTAAAGGGGTTCTTCTAATGTCCTTTTAAAACAATTTGTCATCCTATTCAAGGATATTCCCCATAATTTATATTCATGCATTTACTCATTAAATTAGGTTCTTATAATGTCCTTTTAAAACAATTTGTCATCCTATTCAAGGATATTCCCCATAATTTATATTCATGCATTTACTCATTAAATTTTGTTCATTGTAGCTTCAATCTTGTTCAATAAATGCATCATTGTTGTTGCCATATTTGCAAATCAAAATTTGGTAGTTGATTGTCACTTTCCTCAATGAGTTTTCAATATTGTTCTTAAGTGTGACAAAAGTTTCATTGTCTTTTATCCTCATCAGGAATCCAATGTCATGAACATAGTTATGCAGCAACTTCAAAGCAGTTTAAACACGAATCACACTTATCATGCCGAAAGTAGTGTACTACGTAAATCAATATGTGAATGGTTAAAATCATACCTGAGTTAATGCCCACTGGTGGCGTACCTCAATTTCTTTTCCGCTTACCAATTCCAAAACGCACCAGTGCTGCAACCTTTAGCTCTAATACCACTTGTAACGTACCCCGGTAACCTCACATGTAAAAGCAGGGAGTTAGAATTTTTTTTATACAAATTATCCACAAGTAATTATCCAATTCACAACTCCACATTCCTCAATAACCATTAACTATAATGTTCATTAGTACATGAAGTAAATTGCAATAGAAGACAATAAGTTGCATAACCATTTGCATAACCATTAACCACCACTGTGGTAGTGTAATAACATAAACTGTCTCATGAACCTTTCGTCCATTTTATGATTTTCCTTAACCATATTAAATAATCACGTACTAGGACATTATGATTATCACATCAAATAGAGAAACATCATCATCAAGGATCCAACATCATCCAACTGACACAAAAGGCAATCACACCATTGAACACTAGTATACCCTGGAAACCCCGTAGTGTGAAAACTATCAAACCTTTAATCTTATTATTAAATGCTCGTGAGGGTTTTCATCCCTCTCTCAACGGCTTATAAGGGATTCCATCCCTTATCCATTGCTATAAATTATTACAATGAAATATCATCAAAATGTCTCATAAATAGTGAAAAGCTATTACATTTTCCATGAAAATCTTTACCTACATATCGCCACATGCAACATTCTTGTGGCATGATTGTTCCAACAATGTATGATTCCACAACTCGTACTCATATGCATGGACCATTAATTCTTTACCTGCCACAATGTTAAACATCACTTTTCTTTGGCACAAACTGCCAACGTTTCCTGTCATTGTTGTCATCCACAACCTTTGGCAACAAGATTAGATACAATATTAATCAATCAATAATCAACCTCTGAAAGAGATTTTTTAACATCTACTAAAGTGCATGAGCAAGCATGACATAATAACTAGCTAGTACATATATCCAAGTAAATACTTGTTTTACTCCCACAATGTTTATTCACATTAATTCATAATTCTCTTTAAGAGATCTAACCCATTAGTTCTACTAAAATGTATAACACAATCGTTATATCTTCATACATGTAATAAACTATTGTTCCTATGCTTATGCACAAGTGTTCTTTTCACATAGATATTTTTCGAGAACTCAACATAGTTTCTCTAACATACAAAGAACATAACTCTATATCACAATGACTATTCTTTGTGCATACCATAGCTTATCATAATAACCCTTCTTTAATGTATGCAACACATATTCCCTTCACTAGAATAATACCATCATTTCATGCAACAAACCACATAATTCTTTCTTAAAGGAAGTCGCTATAGCCTCATTTCTTTATCTTCCTATATGAGGGTTTCTCAAGCTTCCCTTTCAAGAAATTAATTAGATATCCATTTTTATCAAGATACAATAACAAGGTTAACTTACCCTTTTATGCACCAAAAATCAAGAAATCGACACAACTCATCTAACAGGACAAACTTTTCAAGAGATTATTATTTTCAAGAAAGTTAACATAATCACTTTCTCTATGTACACACAAAATCATACTTCCAGAGTCATAATAGGTACCCTTATGTGAATGCAACATGTGTTTTTCCTAACACAATTACTTTTACTTCAATGCACATAATCTTTTCATGAAACAAGTATGGATTCTTGATATGATATGAACACTATTCATATGTATTTCGAAAATAGGAAACTCTATTTTTGTTTCAAGAGATCTTCTCCTAAAAGCCATCATTTTCATACATGAAGTATGCACACTTTCCTAAAAGAAAACTATAGAAATAAATATCTATGAGCCTAGAAGCGCATCATTAGCTAATTCTATGATGCATGTAATGCATAATTATTTCACAAGAAACTTAGAAATTAGCTAGTATCACAATGCACTTAGCATATATCTTTTATTCAAGAAACTTTTATGAAAATACATATTTTAATTCAAGAAAACTTGGTCACTTTTCATCCTATGTCCTCAGGACGTTTATATGCTTCACCTTCTTTTCTCAAGAAGATATTTGGGCTATATTTAGCAAGGATTTTATTCCAAGAAAATGACAAAAGACAAGCATTTCTCACACAAGACTCGCATGTAGTCTTTCTAAGAAGAACTACCTATTTTCTTTACGAAGAAAACATATAAAATATTCATTCCTTTTTAGCATACATTAAAATACTTTCTTTACCAAGAAAATATATAATTTTTATCTATATGTGCTAATATATTTTCTTTGCCAAGAAAATATATAACAACAACCTCCTCAAGAACTTTAGATGTCTCATTCATCTCTTCTCAAGAGGATATCTTGGGTACTTAGCAGGAATCTTATGTAATTTTATCCCAAAGAAATAATAAAGCTACTTAGCTTTTAATACTCTCAAGAAAATCACAAAACTACTTAGCTTTTACCGAGCATAAACTAAGTAACAAATACCTTCGAAAAGACTTATATCTCTGCAATATTTTAATGCATAAGAACTTTGCAATATCTTGCAATACTTTATGCTCAAAAATAAGGAATTTACTTTAAAGAAAAGGAACATTACTGGCTATATCTTTCTATGCAAGATATTAAATTAAATTTTTCAGTTGTACCACCCACAAGATATCCAAACTGCGGACAGACCAACGAGAAATCCAGAGACATTGTGAACAGAAAACACTATGAAAAATACCTGGTATCATGTCTTGCCTGTTGTCTTTGCTATCCAAAACAAAACATTATGCAAGAACCCTTGTCAAGAAAAGCTAGCCAACCGCCAACGGCTCTCTGTTGTAGACAGTCACCGGTAAGCTCAGTATCCAAAGCTTCGAATGCTGATCCAAAACTATTGATCTTGCAGGAGGGGTTAGAGCGGTGGTATAAGACGTAGAGCACCGATAACAACAAGGATGCACAGAAGAGAAATCATGGAGTCTTAGAATTGCATCGTTAATTTAATATTCCATCGCTTCTCTACTCATCCGTCTTTTTTTCCTTCCCCCCGAAGTCATGGATAATATCTAGAACTAAAAACCCCTGGCAGCCCACTCAGATTGTCGCTTTTCCTCTGTTATCATCCCCAATCCGTTTTACCAACATCAAGAATTAGTTGTAACTGATTCGTAATTTAAAATTACTTTTACCCAGGGTTGATTAATTGATTCGTAATTTAAAATTACTTTTACGCAGGGTTGATTACTATAAGGATATTACAAAAATCATTCTCAACATCCCACTATGGATGCAACCTATTACGTTGGGAAGCATACATATTTAAACCTTTGGCAGTCACCGTGTTACACTGATAGGCTTATTTCAAGCTTTGTAAGTGACCTTGTGGAATTTTGTTTTTTTATAAATGAATGGACAATGTTCATTATCATGAGAATATTTTTCGTCGTATCGATCTCTCTGAGTTTGGTGAAGATTATGTTATTTTGTGTTACACTATGAAAATATTTATTTTATTTCATTTGCAACGTGTTATTACTCTACGGTGACTGTTGTCGTTCCAACCCAATGTGGTTCATTGACATTTGATTGCACATATTAACAAGTGTGCGAAGGTTATCGTTTATTTCCACTTGCTCCATTATTCGCACCACTATGCACACCACCATTCCTCTTAGAAAATTCAACATCCCTGTTTGTTCAATTGAAAGCTTTCAATCCATAGGTTTGAATCCATAATAATGTCTCTTGGGGGAAAATTTCACTTGAAGCTCTTTAATTATCAGGGTTAGTGTTGGAGTAAAATTCTTTCGTTCAATGGTTGGATTGGCGTTAGAGTGCACAAAGGCAAACCATACATAATTGTTTACTCAGATTTTGTTAGAAAATTTGAGAGAGAAGATTATACATAACATTAAAATGCATTTTAATATATATATTTTTGATTGGTTACAATAGTTATGCATATAAAGGACATAAATTTATGTCTTCCATACATCTAGATCATGAATACAACTTATACATAGGAAATAATAATTTTTAGATTAACGCTTGATAACTCACAATGACAACTCACAACAAAACATGGGAGAATTACTTCCTATACCCTCCCTTAATGCTTACATGAAAAACATTGAAAACACATACAACAATAAGGAACTGGTCTTCATCAACACTCACATCCACTCTCAAATCTCGCGAACACCACTCTTTCACCACCACATCTTCGACCTATCACATGACCTCCATTTAAAATGTAGTCACATCATCGTTGATGAACATTGAAAGATCAACAATATTGACACCTCGACTTGTTGGGACTTCCATGATAAGAGTCTTCAAGTAATGAACCATCCTATGGACCAATCACCATGTTTCAAATATTTCGCTTTCAACTATCTGCCAGTTGCTAGGATGGAGGTTTGTGTAATGATGTGTTCAAACGTTGGTCAAACAACTTGACCTTACTAACACATAATAATTGATGTTTTATACACCGAGGCTTCCAGTTTAAGAACTACCAACCATTTTTATAACCAATAAAAACACACAAGAATTGATGTTTTGGACATCGGGGCTTTCACTTTGAGAACCACCAACCCTTTTTATAACCAATAAAAACACACAAGAATCGATGTTTTGGACATTGGGGCCTCTAGTTTAACCACCAACCCATTTCATAACCAATAAAAATACAAACACCAACCACCAAAAAGTATAGAGACAAAATCAATGACTCTCTTTATTGATTTGTGAAAATAAGATCAAATATAATAATAATAACTTTGCATATTGGTATCTTCCATTAGATCTAAGCATTTGGATCTCGACCTTTGGATAAAAAATGCCACAAGATTTTATTAGCTCTTTATTGATTTGTGAAGATAAAATGAAATATAACAATAATAACTTTGCATATTGGAATTTTCCATCAGATCTGAGCGTTTGGATCTCGACATTTGGTTAAACAATACCACAATATGATCTCGATATTTGGGTAAATAATACCATAATATTTTATTAGTTTAGATTTAGAATGAGAAATGCCAATATTCCATCTTGCAACATGTGATAATCTCGAGAACCACCATTTAAAACATGTAGACATTGCTCTCAATTGTAGATCCACACTAGATCAAACTCAATCTATTTTAAGTCAGCTTCTTCACAAGCAGATCTCCTCTTCTTTTACCAAGATTTTTCCACAATGAAACTTCAAACAACAAAAACAACACTAAATCTTCGCAATTCTCCTTTGCATGCAACTATCCATAATCTACGCACAAATCAAATATTCACACAAACAATAAATCTAACACTTTATTAAACTAATCTATGTACAAAGGAGTATCATGGCTAAAATTGCATGATTTCACCACCTCTCGTAAGAGAATCAAGGCTGAACCAGCTATGATACCATGTTAGGAAAATTGAGAGGGTGTAGAGAGAGCTGTTACTCACAACAGAAAAACACACTTTGATATATCAATTATTGATCACATCAGTTACACATATATAAGACATAAATTTCTGACTTCCACACATCTAGAAACAACTTCTATATTGACACATACTCACAATAATAACTCACAACAACACATGGAAACATTGCTTCCAAACAATTTCTATATTGACACATACTCACAATAATAACTCACAACAACACATGGAAACATTGCTTCCAATACATTCGAACTTGGTCAAACTCCTTCCAATTAATCTGATGGTAAGCACCACCAAATTAATGAATATGTGCCTAGAATTGCATCATGTCTTTATTTCTCTTGATTATTTCCTCATGTTAAGTGCAATCTGTGTTTTAGGAATGATGCTCGATAAGATTCTTTCAGACGATGGAATCGAAGGGTTCCTCATTATGCAACATGGACAGTATGGGTTGGAGGTAACAAGATGAATCCATCTGGGAACTTGCCATGAAGCATAGCCTCGACACTATCTCTTCTGGTAATGCAGTGTTCAACATATACGGCCGTAGGTATTAACACAAACCAATTTCCTCTATGTTTACAAACCAATTTCCTCTATGTTTGGGTCTGATGATACGTTAATTGTATAACATTAATTTAATTTAAGGTGATGCATGTACGAATGTGGTGCTTGAGGTATACGGCCGTAGGTATTAACACAAACCGATTTCCTCTATGTCTGGCTCTGATGATACGTTAATTGTATAACATTAATTTAATTTAAGGCTATGCATGTACGAATGCAGTGTTTGAGGCCCAGCTTTGGCTGCACTCGTCAAATCATCTAACTTGGCATTGAATTCTGGTAATTGTGCTTGTGCCCTTGACGCAGATTCCACCACGGTGGATTGGATAATCGTTTTCATAGATTTGATTTTTGATTTCATGGTATCGGATAAGTTGGATTCACCATTCTCACCGTTTGAGTATTCAGAAGGTGCGCTATGAATGCATGTATATACTGTTCACTATGAAATTAAATGCAACTTTTTCGGGTAGTGTCGAATGATGCATCTCTTGATTAAGTACTACTCAAGCTAATTCCATATATACTGAAGACCACCTACAAATTTTAGAATTGATAAGAGTTTATAAAGTCCTTGACAAAATTTTTAAGTGGGACTCCTTGTTAATAATTTAATTTCTCCACATGCGAGTAATTTACCGTGTTGAATATTAATTAAAAAAACGAATTTTGTTTTCTGCGGGGATATTCAAGGAGCCATTGAAAGTTTGAAACCCTGTTGTAGTGGTCAATGTGACTTTATAGACGAGGGGGGAAGATTGTGTATAGTGTATGCATCCAACCCGTGTATACCGTATGAACCCAACCAGAATCGTTTTTTTTTTTTTTAATATAATGCACCCAACGCGTATAACCTTGTTGATGACACTCTTCGGACCATCCCTCCGCAGATTTCAAATTTGACATGGCGTTTCAGATGCCTTTACTTGTAAAGGATTTTTACACAGGGTGATTACAACTCGAAATAATTTGTGGAAAAAGTTATATTTTAGCGTATTATGAGAAATGAAGTAATCACTTTTCTGTGTGTTGTTCATCAATATTAAAGTAATGTAGGGATTTGGTAATTCTCTAATACTCAATGGAAACACGTTTGTAGTCAGAAAAGATTGCCAAAGCATTGTTTTTTTCATTGTTATATGAATATTGCTCTGGCTATTGTTAATTTAAATTTTCATTTCCATTTAAATTTTCTGATATCTGTACGCTCAAGTGAATATATGTACGCACATAATTTCTCACGTTGTCACGAGTTTAGTGCGTGACCATTATTTCAATAAATATGTATGAGGAAGGAGATCTATAATGAACAATGTAAGTATTGTATCTGTATACTCAATGATGGCTTCACTTGCATGTTAATATTTTTATAGTGACATAATCGAAGATTATATCTCTTTATTTATTTTATTACAAAAAAATTATATATAAATATTTTACACCATCCCATTTTTAATAAACAATTGTTTTAAATGTTAGCCATCTTGGACATTAACAAAACTTAGAGGGACTTTTCTTAGAAAACAACTTTGATGAGAATTTTATTAGATATGTATAAATGATCAAATTCTATTATTTAATATATCATTGCCAATTTGATTTCTTTGCAAAATATGATAAACTTTTGCTTCAAAAATTACTAAATAATTATTTAAATTTAATTTTACCAGTAGTTAGTTAACCATCATGACATTGATTATTACAACTTCATAGCTAGTTTGGTTATCCGCATTCTATGACGCTCCTGTCCATAAACCTAAAAACGAACTTTTTAAATCTTGGAAAATTTGGTTAATATTTCCAATTCTTATCACAAACAATGTAAACTTTGATACGAACTGATACTGTTACCCGTTTTGTAGAAGTGGCAAAAAAATGACCCGATTTTCAAAAGTGTTGATGCAGAATACACATGTTTTTTTAAGAACATGGTTTTTGGAACTTTAATTTTTTTCATGTGCATTAAGTTTTAGAATGGTAGTGAACGGTAGTGATTTTCATCCTGATTTTAAAAAGTGAGTATTCTGCATCACACCCTTTTTTTAAAAGACCTATTTTTTGACTTTAAATTTTCTAGTGTGTGAAATGTAAAAAATTATTTTCTAAATTTGATAGTTTTTGAAGTCGTCATTGTATTCATATTTTCTTGTTCTCTATCTTAATTTTTTTTTTTTTTAGTGGGGTTTTTATTGTTTTGCGTTTTTAAATTAGAAAGTCGATAGTTTGAATTTTAGATAATCTACATATTTAGACATCCTTAATTAATTTTTCAATCCACATGAAATAATTGTTTCTAAAAAACAACATTTTTTAACAATGGACATAAAAATAACCATTTTTAACATAAATATAACAAAAAACCTAAACGTTTTGATACTTTTTTGCTAGAATTAACATGTTAAAATCACAATTTTTATACAAAAATATTAACTAAAAATGGTCAAATAATAGTTTTTTTTATGAATTTCATGTCAAAAAGATAATAATAACTACTTTTTTTTTTTCAAAAAATAATGATTAACTTAAAAATCAATGCAAAAATCACATATTACCAATATTGAATGTATAACAACCCTAATTGAGTGTTTATTCTTCTCATAAAATGTCAAAGTCAAAACATTGCAAAGCTTGAGTTACAAGCATAACTTAAATTTAATCAACAATGTCACGTAATCCAAACTCTTCGTCCTCTAGAGTTTCATCATTGTCCTCTTCCACAATATTTTCTGTTTCATTTTGCTCATTTTTCTCATTTTCCTCTTCTAATGGGTCTTTCATGTCTGCAAATCCCCCAATATATGTCTTTCCATACATTCCATGTAATGGTGGTTGGGGTTCCTTTGCCTTTTTTGCCACACGTGATTCACTAAAGTCCCCTTTCTTCAACCCAATTTCTTGCATTGCATCTGGAAGAAATTGAAGAGCATTAATTCTTTGCTGAATGAAATTGCATTGTAATGGATCTTTCTCAATTGCAATGCAATTTCTTCCTTTTTGAAGGCAGCATGCTAGTGTTGTACCTAATTATCAAGCACAAAAAAATAATGAAGTAAATTAGTACAATGACATATTAATTAAAAAAAAGAACATATTGAAATTCAATTCCATGTGGCAAAACGTACCTGAGCCAGAAAATAAATCCAGAACCCAATCTCCTTCATTTGAACATATGTCTATAAGATAGTTAATCAATAATTGTGATTTCTGATAAATGTTAACTATCTCTCCTTTCATTTCTTTGTCTTCATATGTTAGTTTTCTCACAACAGCATCATAAGTCAGTATTTGGCTATGACTCTTTTTGTCCACCCGATTAAAAATCATAGACATATGGCTATCATCTTTTGCCCAACTATCAATATGAATGAACTCACAGTCATTTATAAATTGTTGATCTTCATTGTCAAGAAGATTTGACTTTTGCCTGTAACATAAAATAGTAAAAGTTCAATTAACTTGTACATAAATTAATTTTTCAACATTAATCAAATATACCTTTAAACATCTTACCATGTAAGCTGCATCTTTGAATTTGTTTTCCCCTTGAAGCTTGACAATAACATTGCCAATTGTGTGTCTGAATGAAATGTCACAAATCTCCATAATGGTGATGACGTCACTTCCTTAAATCCCGCCACCACTTTATTAAAAGCTTGATAAGTATAAGGGTCAATATCATAGCAAATGTTTGGAATATTGAAACCATGGGGAATATCTGCAATAACCAGGGCATAATCCCTTTTTGGTACGAGTTTCGGAATGTCTTCACAGTCGCCTTGTATTACTTGATATTGAATAGTGTCTAGCCCATTCCAAATGAAATGATTAAGAGTTGGATCAAGTTCAACATTCTTAATACGTTGCTTTCTCAGTGTTTCAATCTTTATTTTTTCAATAAAAGTCTTGAAACTGTTTGGTGCTCCATTATCTTCTTTCTTCATCTTTTACCAAACAAACAAATATATGTGTAAGTTTTAAATTAAAAATAGTACACAGATGATGAAAACTGAATGTATAAATCAAGTTACTTTTTTAAATGCAAGATAAAAAGCTTTCAATGTTGATGTAGAACTTGAATCTGGATAGTTGCGTACAACATCATCCCAACTATCTTCATTCAACAATTTAACCATTTGTTCCTGAATTTTCATGTAAACTTTGTGACTGCATAAATAAAGTAAGAAAAAGTTAATATAATGATATGTATAACAAATACTACCAATAACAACATGTTTTATTTAAAAGATAACTATAATCCTGGAAATAAGTAAAAATAATTCAGCAAACTTACTTTTGAAATTCTTCAAACATTTCTTCCAATGATAATTCCCCCGACTTCACACGAGATAATATTGTTTTGACAATTTTTTCATCTTTCACTCCTTGCATCGCCCTCCAAGGCGTGATGGTCATATCATCTGGAAGTTGCTTCAGTTCAGGCGCTGATTTATTGTTGCTACATATCAATGGCTTAGACTTTCTGACCCTCTGGTTTTTAATGTGAATGTCTTCCCACATGCTAAAAATGTCATCAATCAAATTCCAAATATCTCCAGTTCTAAATGCCAATTGGAAAATTTTATCTACACCTCTGAATAAATCGCTAGATCTGTTGTCTTTTCCACTTTTTGAATTGCCTTTATCTTCAATTTGATAACCTATTTCCATACAACATTCCTTTCGGAAATCTGCAGTAATATTGATCTTATCCCCACCACATTTTTCTAGGAATTCACTATGAATAAATCTAACCTTTTGGATCAAAGTCATAGACATTCTATATTCATTATCTGAATTATGATCCCATGCCACTAAATTTTCTTATGTTTCATTTAAACCAGCATAAATGATACATTTCATTGTTTCAAAACGTGGGTTATTAGGATATTCCTCCATCAATTGTCTTTGAGCTTCAACGGAATGGTTCCCCCCAAGCACATAATAATTGTATTCAAAACATTTTGACTTATCAAATGCTTCTTTGTTGAGAACTTGAAGTGGATCAACAAGAAGCACATAACTAACCACATGAGCATATGGATTGTACCTCATTAATGTCTTCAAGTTGTGAACATGCAGATGATGTGGCTTTCTGACTTGATATTGGCATTGTCCTTCACTTGCCTTATAGGTTTGTCTGACATTCAACTGAAATGTACGACCACCATCAATTAAGTTTCTCTTTGTCAAATTCTGTCGAATGGCATTTTGTTTTGTTTTGATAATGCCATCACCTAAATCAGCTCCTGGTGTAATGATTTCTCTGCTTTCTTTTGAAGTTTCACTAGGTTTTTGACTGCTGGTAATGACTACTTCAAGATCTTCAACTCTACTTTTTTTCGTCTTAACATTCTCAAGAGATCTATTCTTGGGCATTGTTACTTTTGGTCTTTTACGACCTTCCGCAATTTCAATGTCATCTTCAGTAATGGAAACATATGCTTCATTGTCAATTTCAACTTCATCGTCCTCAAAAGTAACTTGTTTACCCTTGCTAGATTTATCCACCAGAGGCCTTTTTTTCTGATTCTTTGAATGTAGTTTTGTAGCATCATCAATTACTACATTTTCCATGTTTTGCATATCTTCTTCTGACACTGAGTAAAAATGGCTGACAACTTTCTTGATATCATGCTCTATGAAATGAATGCCTCCCAACATAATTGAACAACTTTCAACAAAATTCTGCCAAACAAAATATCATATGTTAATATAAACAAAGTTAAAAAATATAGCGAGACATTTTCAAAACGCAAAATAAAAATACAAATAACAATACTTGCCATGTTTTGTGTCATATCATTTACGATTTGTTTACACAACTTTGTAGATACCTCTCTCCTGTCATATAATGAATATGATAGTCGGTATTTAATCCTTTCATGTGACTTGGCAGCTTTTGTAAGTACGTAAACAACTTCAGTGTTTGGTACCGAACACATATCTATGACTTTTCCCATCACCTCCAAATTTTCATTATTATTGGGTGTATCAATATATAGATATATATTCACAGTTATGCTCTCTCGTTCTTTCACATACCAGGCTCTTGATGGAAATTTCACCTCTTTTGAACTTTTCCAATCTGAGATTAGCTTCTTATCACTTAAAGAACTTGAAATATTTGTAGGTATGAGCTCAGGTAGAGTTTGTTCACTAATGTTTTTTGAAGATACACCTTTAAGACTCTTTGGTCCAGAAAGATTCACAGAAATTTTCCTTGATGCCATTTTCCTAAAACAAAACACATAAATTAGTAAATAAAAAAACATATTAACTTAAATTAACAACAAAAATATACCATAAAATTTTTATTTGTATAATCAAAATTGCCCTCCCCCTCCCCCGACCCGCCCCCCAGCCCACCCCTGGGCCCCCCGCCCGGACCGCCCCTCCCCCTCCGGCCGCCTGGGCCGCCCCGCCCCCTCCTACCCGGGCTGCCCTAGCCCCCCCTCCGCCCGGGCCGCCCCACCCCCTTCCCCCTTCCCCTCCCTCCCTCAACCGGGCCCCCCCAACCCCCGCCCCCTCCCTCCCCTGGCCGGGCCGCCCCACCCGCCCCCAGCCACCCCTGCCCGGGCCGCCACACCCCCCTCCCCCCCCCTCCTCCGGCCGGGCCGACCCCCCCCACCCGGGCCGCCCCCTCCACCCCCCGGTCCCCCGCCCGGGCCTCCCCCTCCCCCTCCCCCTCCCCCTCCCCCGGCTGGGCCGCCCCACCTGGCCACCCCTGCCCGGGCCGCCCCACCACCCTCCCCCTCCCTCCCCTGCCCGGGCAGGGCGGGGTGGCCCGGGGGTGGCCCTGTGCGGGCGGAGGGGGTGGGCGAGGTGGGCGGCGAGGCCGGGGAGGGGGCGTGGGAGGGGGAGGGGCGGGCGGGATGGGCGGCGGGGCCGGGGAGGGGGCGCGGGAGTGGGAGGGGCGGGAGGGGTGCGGCGAGGCAGGGGAGGGGGCACGGGAGGGGGAGGGGTGGGGCGGCCCAGGCGGGGGGGCCAGGCGGGGGAGGGGGGTGGGCCGGCCCGGGCGGGGGGGGCCGATGGGGGGAGGGGGAGGGACGGAGGGGGGTGGGGCGGCCCGGGCGGGGTTGGCTCGGCGGGGGAGGGAGGGGGAGGGGGGTGGGGCGGCCCGGGCGAGGGGGGCGGGGGGGGGAGGGGGCGGCCCGGGCGGGGGGGGGCCAGCCCGGCCGGGGGTGGGGGGAGGGGGAGGGGGAGGGGGGTGGGGCTGCCCGGCCGGGGGGGGGAGGGGGGGCGGGGGATGGGCCGGGGCGGGGGTGGGGGCGGGCGCCGGGTGGGTCGTGCGCCAGGTGGAGGAGGGGCGGGCGGGGGTGCCGGGGAGGGGGCGGGGGAGGGGCGGGCGGGGTGGGGTGGTGTGCCGGGTGGGGGAGGGGTGGGCGGGGGTGCCGAGGAGGGGGAGGGGCGGGTGGGGTTGGGCCGTGCGTCGGGTGGGGGCGGGGTGGGCTGGGGTGCTGGGGAGGGGCCGGGAAGGGGGGGAGGGGTGGGTGGGATGGGCAGGGGGGGCGGGTGCCGGGTGGGCCCGGGGTGGGGTGGGCTTGGAAAAATTTTTAATTTAAAAAATAAAAATATGGGGGGAGGGGGCGAGGGAGTTAGGGGGGCAGGGGTTGGAGAAGGGGGGAGGTGTGGCGGGCGGGGTGGGTTAGATAGCAATATTAAAATTTGGCTTGGAAATTTTTTTAATTTAAAAAAAAAATATTCTTCATTAAAGTAATTTAATATGAAAATTTCGAAAAAATAATTGAACTTACCTTTCAATTGTGACAATTCTTCTTTGTATATATTGTTGATAGCAATATCGCTGCTCCACAAATTCACGAGTCTTTCAAGGGATTTCAGAAAACCTAGATGTGAGGCGAGTAATAGTGATAGTGAAATTTATTATATAAGTGAAATTACGCAGATGTTTTTCCATACGATTAATGTGGGATAGTTTGTTTTACATTATTATAGAGCGAATATTGTAGAGTTGTTTTACAACAGATTGAATGTGGGATTAATTTGTTTGAGAATATATTATAAAAATTAAAAAA
Source organism: Pinus tabuliformis (assembly GCA_031772625.1). Taxonomy (NCBI): domain Eukaryota; kingdom Viridiplantae; phylum Streptophyta; class Pinopsida; order Pinales; family Pinaceae; genus Pinus; species Pinus tabuliformis. Next base: position 315,181,251 of record CM062814.1, on the reverse strand, counting down.
AAAAAAATTGTTAAGTAAATATTACATACTTTAACTATTAGAATAATTAATGTACAAGTTGTGATTTACAATTTGAATTTTAGTGATTTATTTCATAAATAAAAATTAGTTTACGTTTTTCAATCAATTGTAAAATAAAATAATAAAGGTAAATAAATCTAACAAACTTTTGGAGGGAAATATTTTCGCGAAAATTTTTGGAGGGAATAACTTTGGAGGGAATATTTCATTCTTTAAGCTATATAATATTCTTAGGAGACTCCATTTGTTTCATTCAACATTTTCTATTTGAAAGTGATGGATTGCTCTGATGGTGAAGTTTCGGTTTATACACCATCAACATCTTCATCGCGTAACAACTCTATTCATATTGATGAATATAGCGGGAATTCTTCCACTATGAATAGAAAGTCAATTCTTCCACTTAGTCCCGATTCTAAAGACTACGAGAGCAGCACTGATGAAAGAAGGGATGGAGAATTTCAAATTAATAAAGAGTCACAGATTCCACTTAGTCCAAATTCTAAGGACTATGAAAGCAGCGGTGGTGAGGAGCATGATGGTGAAGTTCAAAAGAATGGGGGTGTCACAATGTCCACTTAGTCCTAATTCTAAGGACTATGAGAGTAGCAGTTTTGAAGAGTGTGATGGTGAAGTTCAAAAGAATGGAGGGTCACGATGTCCACTTAGTCCTAATTCTGAAGACTATAAGAGCAGCAGTTTTGACGTGCATGATGGCAAATTTCAAAATAATGGAGTGTCAAAGTGTCCACTTAGTCCTAATTCTAAAGACTATGAGAGCAGCAGTGATGATGAATGTGATAATGAATTTCAAAAAAATGGAGTGTCAAAGTGTCCACTTAGTCCTAATTCTAAGGACTATGAGAGCAGCAGTGATGAAGAGCATGATGATGAATTTCAAAAGTATGGAGTGTCACAGTGTCCAGTTAGTCCTGATTCTAAGGACTATGAGAGCAGCGGTGATGAAGCGCGGGATGATGATTTTCAAAAGATTGGAGTATCACAATGTCCTCTTAGTCCTGATTCTAAGGACTATGAGAGCAGCGGTGATGAAGCGCGGGATGATGATTTTCAAAAGATTGGAGTATCACAATGTCCTCTTAGTCCTGATTCTAAGGACTATGAGAGCAGTGGTGATGAAGCGCGGGATGATGATTTTCAAAAGATTGGAGTATCACAATGTCCTCTTAGTCCTGATTCTAAGGACTATTAGAGCAGCGGTGATGAAGCACGGGATGATGATTTTCAAAACATTGGAGTATCACAATGTCCTCTTAGTCCTGATTCTAAGGACTATGAGAGCAGCAGTGATGAAGAGCAGGATGATGCAGTTAGTCCTAATTCTAATCAGTATAAAGGTAGCAGTGACAAAGGACAGGATGTAGCATCTTCAATAAGTAAACAACCACATTTTCAACATAGTCCTAATTCTATGGACTATGAGAGTAGCACTGACAATGTACATGAGGAAGAATATCCATTAAACATCAAGTCAGATTTTCCATTTAGTCTAAATTCTAAGGACTATGATAGTAGCACTGAAGAAGGGGAAGATGAAGGGTATCCTCTCAGTCAAAATTTGAAAATCAGAGCTGATCATAGTGTGGATAACATTCCTCTTAATGATGATGAAAATCCTTATAAAAATGATGATCCAATGATGGAGATGTTGCCAAGAAATATTGTATCGAGGAGTAGGAGCAGACCTTTTCATATCAATGCAAGCTATTCTAGTTATACAAGGGGTAGAGCAGAATATCTGACGAGAATAAGTTCTATCAGCGCTCTCATTTCAAGTGAATGTTGCCAAAAAAATTGCTTGAAACGTATGGATTTCACATTTGCATTAGAAGCAGGAAGAGATATTTGTCAATGAATAAAAGCATGCAAAACTCATATTTAGTTGGCTGCATGCAATCTACATTGTCAGGTTATGATTATCATATTAGGAATTTTTTATTGTGTAGAAAAGCTTTCAAAATGTTTCATTCAATTGGGAATTTTCGTCTCTCGAGAATTCAAGAAAATTTGGAAAAGGATCCCACATTTTATTCAGAAGTACGTTATAAAAGACAGTTTGGGCCATTATCAAATACTGCAATGTCATGGATGAAAGATTTCTTTTCAAAGCATGGAGAGTGTATGCCAAATAGAGAGACAATACATATTCCAGATAATTTTTCAAGACGAGAAATCTACAACTTATACAAAGAATATGTAGAAAGTGCTGAGGGACAGGGCCACTTTATTACATATCAATATTTTGTGAAGATATGGAAGAAAGAATTCAATAATGTTCGTATTCCTAAGAAGACAAGGATGGGGATTTGCAGTACATGTGCTTCTCTTTAATAAAAAAGGGACAAATGTGAAGGCTCGGAAAGAGGTAAGTGTTCATAACTTTTACTTTTAAAATTGTATAGTCATCAACTATGAAAACATATTTCTTAATGAATTTCTTTTATGTTGTGTAGATTTAATTGTCAAAGAACTTCAGGAGCATCGCGAACAACAAACAAATGAAAGGAAGAAGTTGTACAAGCATCGAAAGAAGTGTTATGATAATCCAAATAAATATTTGGGTTTGATAATTGATGGTATGGACCAGAAGAAAACACTTTTACAACATTTTGTTCGCACACCCAAAAATCTACAAGAGGAAAATTTTATTCAGTTTCACTTGGTCGGTTGTATGGTCTTCAATGGGAAAATGTTGCCAAGGGTGTACTTCACAGCTCCAAATATTCATAATGATGCAAATCTGACCATAACCATAATTCATGATGTGATTTCTCATTGGTCTGGTAATCTTCCTGAAGTTTTGTATCTACAATTGGACAACACTTGCCGTGAAAACAAAAATCAGGTTGTTTTTGGGTATCTGAACATGCTTGTTGAATTGAGAATTTTTCAAAAGGTAAAGGTTGGTTTCCTTCTTGTTGGGCACACTCATGACCATATTGATCAGATGTTCAGTCGTTTTTCAGTCACATTGAGGAGGAAGGAAGTTGGGAGCTTTCCATCACTAATTGAATGTATTAAGAAATCATACATGCCAGAGCCTGCTTTTGAAGTGTTGGAAGAAACTGTTGACATGCGAAGGTTTATTCTGGGATCATATGGTGAGGGGAAATGCATTGAACAACTTAATGACATTAGCTTCCAACATCAATTTCGTATCAAAAAAATTGATGGGAAAACACTAATATGGGGCAAGAAGTATTCAACTACTACAGAGTGGGCACCGTCATCAATATTGCAATTTTTGAAGTTCATTCCAGATCATCCAATATTTGCATCAAAAATATTGTTATTACAATGAGTTGGTGAAGTTCAGAATGCACGTAGACAGAACAGGGCTATAAATTATTCTGATTGCCTGGAAGAAATTAAAAAATGTATTAGATATACATATGAGTACTTTGACATTGCTGATTCAGTTTGGTGGGAGTCATTTTTCAATAATCAAAGTGATCTCATTTCGACAACAATAAATGAAGATATACCTTTGAAAAATCAATTTATTTGGCCACAAAATGTGTCATTGAACATGAGGAATTAAACATTGTTGAACAGCAACAATCTCAAGGTATTATTAATTCTTCACAGGTAGAGGAAAGAGAGATGTATATAGGTTCCAGAAGATCTCGTGCACAACGTGAAGCCATGGAAGACCTTTATAGGGGTTCAGTACAGGATATTAAGGAGGGTTGCATGATTGCAGTGCTAGCAGATGGAGATCCCAATGGCTATCCATTTTGGGTTGCTAAAGTTATAAAGGTCTTTACAGAAAATGAGGATGTTATAGGTGTTGAAGTACATTGGTATGCCACAAATACACACCCATTCAATGGTGTGTATAAGCCAGAGATGGTAGTTGACAAAAAAAATGGTGGAAAAAGAAAAAGAAAGGGTACAAATATAAATCGCCCCCGCACAGACATATTACAATTGAAGGATGTTGACATACTTGTTTATGACTTCAATTTAACAAAGAGAGGAACTCTTCACTTCAAGCCGACAAAGATTCTGAAAAGGTTGTTACCAGAAGGAACAGTGTTGACATGGGACTCTGCTGAAACCAGTCGTAGATCTAGAAGACTTTTGAAACCTGGAATCTTGGGCATGCATGTGGACCTAGATGGGGCACTAGTTGATGACAGAGAAGAATATGGAACATCTTCGTCAGCATCCAGTCACTCATCTGAAGATGTGAATTCTGATGGTGTGCAAGAAAATATGAGTGATTTTGAATAATTGTTTAAGACAGTTTATATAACTGATGTATGCATCGTATCTTCAAATAAAATTAATGTTTTCCATATTTTGTTAAATGAGAAGTTATGAAGCATTTTTATGTTGTTGGATTATGTCTTAAGTATGATAAATTTTATTGTTTAAATATCTACAATGCAATATCAAATTAGAGATATAATGTCTGTTTTATTCAGTGTACAAATAAAGACTTTTGAATTCATTCAGTGATATAATTTGTTCATATTGTCATGTTTTTTTAGTTTTGTGGTTGAAAACATGTTAAATTTATACTTAGGAAAGAAAAATGATATTCTACCAGAAACATTAATGTGTTTTTCCTTAAAATTAAACTTTGTTTGAGACATAAAAAATTGGTTTTATTAGCATTGTTTAAAAAGTATGAAAATTGACCCTAAAAAAAAAATCATTATTCCAGTATCAACACTTTCGTTCTGAAGCTATATTTTGCAGGAAAATTTCGTAGAAAACTTCGTAGTCACTGCCATTTTTAAAACAGCTGCAAAATTGACACCTAAAAAAAAAAACATCATTCCAGTATACACACTTTTCGTTTTGAGCACTGTTTTTGTGGTTTTTTGAGGTTTTTGGGCCAGAGTTCCCGTTTTGAGTTTATAGTTCCCATTTCAAAGTTTACATTGTTCAAACACGATCTACCAATTAAAAATAAATATGTTTCCAAATTTCTCCATTGTCAAATTGCGTTAACGCATAATCCTTAACCCCATGTGTTATATGGGGTTACAACACATGATTATAACACATCAATAGTGCATAATCATTAACGCAAGGGTTGATGTGCCTATAATTATAACACATTATAACCTATGGGTTATCCATAACCCATTATAGGCTATAGTATGACACATTATGGTTTATAATATGAATTTTTAGTAATATGAGTAATTGTTTTAAAATGGTGTAAAGGTACACTAATATGATAATTAAGTTGGAAAAAGGTGTAGTTTGGTTTATTTGGTTTGTAAGTGCATATTTATATTTGATTGTTTTTCTAAATTGATTAGTTGAATATAGAATAATAAAATACAAATCATATATTAATTATATGGTATGAAATGCAACATTACAAGGTAATACAATGCATAAAAGGGTCATAGTTTCAATAAGGCTCTAAATTTTGTCTTAAAAAATAAATCATGGTTTCCATTCCTTAGCCTCTCTCGGTAAGATTTGAATGCTAGCTCATTTACTGATAGCTTTCAATAAAAATATTTATAGTTTCTTTAAGTTAGAATCAATTAATCAATTATGTTGCCCAATTTTTGTCTAACATTTGTAAAAGAAATTTCAGTAGATGCAAAGTAGAGAGAGGACCATAGTAGATTGAAATGGGGAATTTCATACTATGAAGATTGGCTTGGAGATTAAATTTCATACTATGAATGGGGAGAAACTTGGATTCATTATTGAAATGTTTGTAGAGTTGAATCACCTAATTTTGTTGGAAGAAGAGATTATGTTGAGAGGCACATGAAAATATATAACTATACTCTAGGGTAACTTCAAATTAGAAAAACAATTGTTATGCTAAATTGTGGCTGGAATCAGTAAATTCTATAACAAATATGATCTAGATGTATGTATAAATGAGAATCTATAAAATTCCCCGCAATGAAACATGTTGAAAAATTAAAATAAAGTGGAAATGAGAGAGAATTTATTAAAAGTCAACTAACATGATACAACTTTGCTCATGATTAAGCTTTAATCTAATACAAGACTTTGACCTACATTGTGTATTCTATATGGTCAAATGAACACTCCAAAAATATGAATTTCAACTTATGCACCGTGTATCATTCAATCCCAAAATATTTTGGTTTCGATGTGTCACCCTCATCACTCGTCACAATAAAACCAAAACAAATGATATGTACACTGTGTGGCAAAGTTTCTCCCAAAATATTTTGGTTTCGATGTGTTACCCTCATCACTCGTCACAATAAAACCAAAAAAAATGATATGTACACGGTGTGGCAAAGTTTCTACAAAACCGTAACTTTGGATGAGATTAAGTTTACATAAATAGGGGTTAAGCTTTTTAGCCAAAAATGAATACAATGACAACAAATTAACTTTTTGAATTTCCAATTCCACATATTTTATTTCACAAATATTAATTATTTGAGTTTTAAACTTTGAAAATCTTATCTCTTTCATTTAACATTCACTTCATTCATTTTCATTTATCTTTTTGGAAAAAGGTTATAGAAATAAACTGCAGCACAGAGAAATGATACAAAATCATAATTTGTAATGCTAAACTTCGAACATGAATTTCAAACTTCTACGATGATTCTAGGATGAAATTTTAAAAATGCTTCTAGGATGCAATTTTTAGATAAAAGATCATAATTCGTAATGATAAACATGGAACATGAATTTCAAACTTCTAGGATGATTTTACGATGCAATTTTAAAAATGCTTCTAGGATGCAATTTTTAGATATTAAACAGTGCTACAAATTTGATTTTACAAAGCTATTTAATTATGGAAACAACAATAAAACTACAATGGAAAATAAATCGAATTTAGAGTTTTGGGTGAAAATACGACTTTTTGGGAAAAATAGAAAAGTTGAAATAAAATTTCCCAGAATGAACAAAATATTAAGAATGCAATAAAAAAAATTAAAATTCAAATATTCAACACATAAAAATAGTAAAATAAAACTACACTAAATAATCTTATATTAAATCTCAACCCATGTCCTTAAATTTCTAACTAAATGGTTAGCCATTGTATTCTAGTCCCCACTTTCTAGAAGTGCAAAAGCTCAATGCATAACATATAGGAGCACTTGGTACAAAACTCAATTTTGACTAAAATTCCCAAAATGTTGGGGCTACAATATAAATATTTACATAGAGAACACTTATGTATCCATAGTTAGTGGTAACATTGTACACAAAATTCTCTGTTTGGCTAAAGGTTTATTTATTTTACCATGTTAGCTTATTGTTGAACTACATTTTCTTTGTCTCGCTAAAGCTCTATTTATTTTACCATGTTAACCTATTGTTGAACCAAAATTTCTAAATATGAAAACGAACTAAAATATTAAGCAAAATTTAAAATCGAAATTTCATATTTTTTTTTTTTATTAATATTCAAATTTCATTTAAATTTATAATAACTCTTCTATCATATTTAAGATTAGCAAAATATGGTATAAATCTCATAAATAAAGACTTTAAATTTTTAATTCTTATAAAATTCTAGAAATGGGGTCGGTAAGAATGGAAGCAAGAAGCCTTGCAGACTCTAAGGTAGATTATAACTTTTTTTGGAGAACAAAGATAGTGGGGATTGCACATGAAATACAAGTGACCAAGAAGTACTTGTTAAACACACATGGGCAGCAAGAGAAAATATGAAACATAAATCATGTGACTACATTTTTTATTAACAGGAGATATACATTTATAGTACATTATGTGACCGTTGGGTTTCACATCCCAAGGTCTCTTGGACTACTTAGTCTATTCAGCTTCCACACTAACCCATTGAGGATTAGGTGTCCAACATTCCCCCCCTTAATCCGAAGGGTTATGTATGAGTCCAAGAAGAGAGTTGTAATACAAAATGTGCAAAAATGCATGGCAGCACTAGGTTGAATGTGCTCTCTGAAATGTTGGTATAAAGAGCGGTGGTTTAAGGATTACCACCAACACTGGAACGCTTAGTGCAGTTTCCGGAACTCTTCCAAAACTGGCAAGAAGCTAAAGTCTTCTGCTAGAGGAAGTGTCTTAGATTGCCAACTAAAGGCATGTTCACGGGCATCTTTGTCTTTAGCTACAACTCTGAAACTGGTGTGGCAGGTTGTGGCTCAGGCTCGCTTGATGTGACTTTGAAGCTTGTAAATGACCATCATTTCCCCCCCTGTCAGATACAAAGGTGAGATGATGGAGAAAACTCAACTGCAAGACTGTTCAATACTCTGGAACAAGTTCTGACATGTGTTTGGAATATCTTCTTGGCTGTTGATGCCCATTGCCAAGAAGCGATCCATCCAAGATGAATCTTTGTTCTTGTAAGGTGTTTGTTTCTGAAGCATCTGTGTGAAGAATGGCTGGTTTTATGACAGTGCTTACATGGATGAAGATCAAAACAGTGATCTTTCAAATGGCCAACTTGGTCACAGTGTTGGCATTTCACAATTTGTTGTTGTTGTTGTTGCGGTGGAAGAGGAGTAGAATCTGGAACAACTGGAGGTGAACTATCATGAGGAGCAGGTGAACTGTCATGAATGAATCCAGCACTCTGAAACTGAATGGGCTTGGCATAGTCTAGAATATGAAAGGACAAGTCCTTGTCATATCCAAGACCAGTTTTGTGCTTGTTGTGGACAAGTCGTTCCCAAGGTTTGATGATGGGCTTGGGAAGTGCAGACTAAGTTTCTGCATCTGCATGTACAACTGCTGCTTTATTTGAATGAACGGTAACATTATTGACTTGCTGTTGATGGGTTGCAATTTCAATGTTCTGAACAGAAACATTTCCAGAATGATGATTCCTCTATTTTAATTCTTCTTGTTGTAGCTGAGATTCAAGCTGCAAAAAATCAATCTTTTCCTGTGCATTTTGTAGACATGTCTGAATTTCTGAGAGATATCCTATCCTGATTTGTCATGTGTCATCAACAGTAGATTGTATAAGAGTTTTCATGAACTCTAATACTTCACTGATTCTAGCCATTTTTCTTCAATGTCAGATTTACACCTTAAAAACCGATCACAATTATTACTTAATGCAGAAAAGTAATATCCACTCACAGTACACAGCAATTTCTTGTATAAATGTGCAACAAATGAATCAGGGAATCAATGCATATATATATGTAGACAGAAACTATAATGGGTTTTAAATATAATGCCACAATTGGGGCAGCAACAACTGCAAACTTGCTTGGATCCTTCAAGTACTCCTTTACTTTCAAATCAGAAATGATGATTATCAAAACTTCAATAATTATAACACCATGTCATGGGCATTGGAATGAATCTCTATCACGCTGAAACAACAGTGATCGACCTCCTTAAATGTCCAAATACTTAGAAAACTATATAGTGTTAGTCATATATACCATAGCATTTTACCATGACCTTTCAAGAGCCTTCCACTATCCATAGTTTCAGGAAAACCTCCAGGAGATTAGAGAATACTCGCCCCTGTATATGTAGCCAATTATTAAGGAGATTTGACTCTTTGACAATGATAAAATCTGCCCACAAAGGCCAACTCGAACACAAACTGATAGAACTTGATTTGAAGATGCTTTGAAACCAACTTTTCCTCTTGAAATAAGCTCCTCTTTGTCTAGACAGTTGTAAATATAGGAGCCTGAGCCACAACCTCCTGCATTGGAATTTTCTCAACCACCTCCACCTTCAACAGATGCCATATGATGAAGAAATGGTTCAGAATATTGAAATTCTTTCCGATTTTTTTGTAATGAATGGGCCTGACTTTGAAAATATGGCTCGGGCTAAGTAAGTAGGTAATCCAAAGTTTTCATTTTTATTTGATGGAGCACCCAGCAATGATGCGGCAATTGGATATTAGTATTTTCAGTGGATGAAAAAAAGTGGGAACTGCAAATAACTACAATTGAGCAGGTGGAAAATCAGGATCAATCTATACAACCATCTGAGACACCTATGTATAGCCAACAATCAATAGTCATGCAACTAGAGTATGCAAAACTTCTGATGAACAAGAAAGTGGGAATTTATTTCACAACTCGACTATACAAGCTGCTGATGGTGGCGAGAAAAATGAGTTAATACCTACAAATATATCTTGGATGGAGAGTTGGCATTTAGATCATTCGGGAGAAATTCGACAAACAACAAAGTTTGATGACCAGCCAGGACTTGATGGCTGCAAATCTTGCCCGTAATCATATAGGGCCAATATATGAAAAAAAACTAAAATGCTACAGATTAGTGGATTTGCTCGAAAGAGTCAATCTCGTTGATACCAAAAGGCCTGGAAATGACTCCCTGTCGGATGCTACAAAACTAAATGTTCTTTGCAAGATAGAGCCACCACCACCTTGTGAGACCTAGAGCGACGCGAGCTCTGAATTGTTCATTCATGCCACTGATACCAAATGGGCAGCGTTAAAGTGCTGAAGCCGTCCCTCTCTCAACGCTTTCTCCAATTATTCATATGTGACATTGATATCTGGAGCTCCATAAGGATTTTAAATCTTCACCAGTGATTTACTCTAATCATGCCCCCTTCCCCTTTCCTTTCATTATTTATTCAGGAAAATATGCGCTAACAAATCGATGAATCACTGCTATATTTCCTGTGAAAACGTAGAACAAATCTATTTATATATCCACGGGCTTTAAGGCGACTATCCACAGGATGGATTTCGATTGGGAAGGATCGATTGAATTAAACGTGGACTGACCTAAATTTCTGATGGACGGTCTTCTCGATCATAAAGCGGAGCCGTGCCGAACTATTGTTCTGGCCTTTCCATTTTCTGTAATGTTGGTGCTCTGATACCATACTACAACGTAGGCATCAAATAGCTCTGCCAATGGCTATGGGAAAACCTGAAATTCTCCAATGATTGAAAGCATAACAAATTAACCAATTCAAAGTTTCCGCCCTTATAACTGTTCAAATTGCGAGACCCATGTCCAAGATTATGCTGAATGATCAAATCCCAACAACTCACAACTCGAATCAAACAAACTTATTTGTCAACGTAAGTCCAAGATGCAGGCTTACAGTTTCTTTGCACAAATACAACACAGTTGATTTCTTCAACCTACAAAAATCCAAGAACTCTTGATTCCCAACACTAACCTTCCATTTACAGAAAGAAAGCAACCCCACGTTTCCTCTCACTCACAACAATCAATACCGTCATTGACCCGTCCTCACAACTCGGTATGAAGTTATAACAAGAACAACAACTACGACCAAGATCATCCGCCAAATAATCCGCCAGAATTGTTTCCCTCTCAAACAATTACACCATCAGAACTATTTATTTGTCCAAAGCCTTCCAAAGAATCAAGCCCTCAGTTCTGATGATTCTCCATTGTTTCTCAAACAAAAAAGCAAAGCAAAGACAGGTTGAAGTACCCAGAATTGTCAGCGTACTGTCAAATTCTTGCATATACAAAAGCGGTGTATACCAAAAAATGGCAGAGCCCCTTCAACGCATCCGTCTCCCACGCATATACCACTCAATAATCCGTTGATACTACAAACGCATTCAATATCGAACCACAACGCATTCAACAGGAGTTGGACCAGTGTTCAAACAGCGCTCATACCAGTGTCCAATTATCAGCATGTCAGGCCAGTTCAACGCATAACATTAATATTCAAACACATTCAACTGTTATGGGACAACGTTAATATGATATGGACAGATGTGCAACGCTGGCAGAGGTAGTTTATTTCAGGTCTAAGGGGAATAAGGCAGAGGCAGTGGTCAAAGATGTGAGTCAGCAGCGGATTTCAAGCAGAAGATTCTCAGGACAGAGCGCATGCAGTGTGAGGAGCAGCTAATTATATGGAGGAGCAGTGCAGGAAGCAATATTAACAGGTTGCAGCTAAAATTTAGCTGAAAATATTCATGAATTTCATGGCAGAAATAAACTGCACAAAAAGGCCACAAAACAAATGGCTCAAATTAATTATGTAGGGCAGGAATACGCCTGCTCTGATACCATGTTAAAGACACATGGGCAGCAAGAGAAAATATGAAAGATAAATCATGTGACTACATTTTTTATTAACAGGAGATATACATTTATAGTACATTATGTGACCGTTGGGTTTCACATCCCAAGGTCTCTTGGACTACTTAGTCTATTCAGCTTCCACACTAACCCATTGAGGATTAGGTGTCCAACAATACTCAACCCAATTTACTAGAATGGAATTTTATTTTAATGAGGTTAATTTCTTTGATTTCATAAAGTTTTGTATAGGTTTGATCAAGTTACCAACTTTTTCGATTTCCACATAAATTAATGAAAGTTGTTTATTAATATTTTCAAGGTTTTTCATATAATTAAAAGTAGTGTATATAAAATATTTTTGAATTTAATTCATACACTAAGTATAATTGAAAGTAATGTAGACAAAGCATTTATAAATTCAATTCATATGTTGTATAGTTTGTACTTATCTTAATGAGTATGAAATATTGTTTTCCCATATTGTGTCATTTAAGTATTGTAATCGTAATAAGGTATACTTTCATTTTAATTTCTAAATATAAAACTTATGTAAAATTTTAGTTTAAAAAATTATATAAAAAATTTCATTTAAATATTTTTATCATAATCATGATATAGTACATTGGCATCTTAACAACTAAACCATAATATAGTACATTGGCATCTTAAGAACTAAACCTAAAGTTTTATGTCAAATTTTTTCTTTAAAAAATAAATTAAAAAAGATAAAAAAAATTAATTTTATTATTATTATTTTAAATTGTGATAATTATTATTATTAATTTTAATAAATAATTATTAAATTACTTTTATTATTTATAAATAAAATATAAATATTATTATATTGTAAATACATAAAATTGATATCACTAAATATAAAAAGAGTATTTTTTATTAATTCAATTTTTCCTTAATTTTAATTTTATATAAAAATAGATATTTTTAAAAAACTCTATGTAATGATCTATATTTTGAAGAATAATATAGTTTAAATTTTTTCAACAAAAATTAAACTTAAAAAAACCTTTAATTTAGAGTTTTTTGTGACTGATTTGACAATACTATTTTTTTTTTTGGAAAAATAGAAGTGTTGAAATAAAATTTCTAATATAAGAACTAACTAAAATATTAAGAATGCAATCAAAAGTTTAAAATTCAAATTTCCAGCGCATAAGGGTAACACAATAAAACTACACCAAATAATTGTATATGATCTCTCCACCCTTGTCCCAAAATTTCTAACTAAATTATTAGCCAATCTATTCTAGTACCCACATATAGGAGCACCTAGTAAACATCTCAATAGGAGCACCTGGTAAAAAACTCAATTTTTAGATTGGTAAGAAAGGAAGTAAGAAGCCTTGCAAACTGGAAGGTAGATGTATTTTTTTTTGGACAACGAAGATATTGAGGATTTCACATGACATACAAGTGAAGAATAAGTATTTAGCCCAATTCACTGCAATGGATTTTCAATTTAGGAGGCTAATTTCCTTGATTTGATAAAGGTGGGATAGATTTGATAAAACTAGCACCCTTTTCCATTGCCACTCAAATTAATGAAAGTTGTTTATTCAATTTTTGAAGGATTTCCTCTAATTAAAAGTAGAATAGACAAAGCATTGTTAAATTTAAATTATTTATTAATGATTCATATGTTGTATAGCTTGTATTTCTCTTAGTGAGTATGAAATATTTTTTTCCGAGATTGTGTCATCTAAATATTCTAATCCTAATAAGGTACATTAGCATATTAATTTCTAAAATAGAAATTTTAAGTAAAATTATAGTTTAAAAAATTATATAAAAAATTTCATTTAAATAGTTTAATCATAATTATAATAAAGTAGATTGGCATCTTAATATCTAAACCTAAAATTTTATATCAAAGCTTTATTTAAAAAAAAAATAATAATAATTAAATTATTATTATTATTATAAATTGTGATAATTCGATCCATCTCAACACTTAGGATATATATAAAATTATTTAATAAAAGAAATTTACAGTTGGAGAGAAATTCCATCCATCTCAATCATTTGCCAATGTTAATTAATGTTATTAATAATTAAAAGAAAAATTGTCATCCTCCCACTTATGAATTTTTTCACAACGAAATCATACTTTATATGCCTGTGAAACATGCAGTATGGCAATATGCCACTGATATTATATTGACCGCGCACATCCATTATGATTTCCAATATGGCAATATTATACCAATTCACATACTAAATCCATAGTACCCATATTTCCTTCAGTCATCAACCCATGAATGCATGCCTTTTATTACATACAAGCTTGTAATACATTCATACATTGAAAGCCAACTCCTTCGTGATGTCTTCGATCTAATTTGACAAGTATCCATTGTAGCACGGCCTTACCTCCAATGGCTTTGACAATATGTTCTTAGATCTTGATTGAACATTATTCCATAGCCATGAAAGCCTCATGTGCGCTTTGACTAGTGCAAAGGCATACTATTGAATAACATCTTTGGTCAGTTCCAAGCCTTCATGTTTTATTACCTACTTGATTTGTTCAATGTAATATCTGATCTCATGAAGGATGACCTCCCTGCCTCTAATTTCTTCAAGGGATATGATGGCAGGCATCATGTGCTTCTTTGTAAGAGACTCAAAACCATTATGCAACCAGTTATATGTAGCCATAGTGTTAACTGACTGTGCTCCCAAATGTGAGTAATTTTGTAGGTGGAGTCTCAATTGCACTCTATCTATTTCTACAGAGAGATGATCCTTCTTTTCCATATGCTCAGAGGCATTTGGATATTTGGTAGTCCACTCTTGCATCTGGTCAACTTATTTAGTTGCTATCTTTGGGAGTTTCACCACTTCCTATGCATTCTTTTAAATGTCAATGAGAGGAGCCATGAGCTGTTGTACAAGTATCATCTCATCGTATAGTCATGCCATGGTATCCTCCATTGGTCCCTATTCATCTAGCATGGTTGACTATCATTCTGCGGTATTAGAGTTCTATGGTAGTAGTGTTTGGTTCTTCATTGCAAGATGCTCTACCCATTTCTTCGTTACAACAAGTTCTCTTCTCAATCTGGCATGCTCATTTAGAAAATACTCTGAGTTATCCTGTGCCACTGTAGCAAATGAAACATTCATTGCCATAACTTCCCTCAGATTTCTTCTAGTGTCTGAGGTGATCACCATTTTTGTCACTACTAAGACTGGGTTCAGAGAATAATTATGAAAGTACCTATGCCTTTGCTACAATATCCTCTTCTTTGTTGGATAAACTGTTGTTGGGCGATGACAAAACTTGGTGGGTTCTTGCCACCATTTCCTCATAACATCGGTCATGTCGAGGTTAGCCCATATTGTGTAAAAGGCATCGTTTTCATATTTGTTTGTCTTGATAATATTATAATACGTTTTCATATCCTCACCATAACAGGTGGCAAGGTGTTAGATACTTTCACTCCATAGCACAAGGTTCAAGTCAAACATATGTGATTATCCATTCAATAACTTTAGTGAATGGCATGACCGGGTATCTACACGCAATCCTTTGTATATTGGACTTATCAATATTTATATATGCATGCACATCTTATAAGTCCCCAGTAAATGGATCCTGCATGAACATGTTGTCAATAAACCTCCGTTATTTTGTCAATAAAATATTGTGTACGAATATATAGGAATATTGGACTTTGTAACTTCTAGCGACTCATCAATGCTTTCTTCTTAGAGTTCTTTAGAGCATACTTTATGTAGCGACATGTCTCCAACAAATGACAACAAAATATTAACACTTGTAACATGGACACCTATTTGTGGAATCACACCCATAGCGACAAGGTCAGCTTAAAACAACTAACTATGCATCAATATTTTTAAATAACATTCAATGAGTCACCACGAATGATAGATCATAGAAAAACTATGAAAGACAGTGAAAAATAACATGCATGCAAGAAAAAAGCCCCACACAAACTAGCAGGGTGCACTCTAGAAGCACGAAGAGACATGCATGGTCATTCAAGGCTTCGTAGTGCGCTAGTGCATTCAAGAAAGAGGAAAAAATAAGTCAGGGCATAGTGTAACACCCTAAAGGGACGAACGAATGAGAATATATGGTTGCAGGTCTTCCTTATGAGCCCATGCACCCTATGAGACAAGGAGGGCACACTGTCACACTCTGAACTAGCAAAGGATGAGGAAAAGCGAGCTTCCCATCTTCAAAGTGCACCTATGCACTCAAGAGAAAGGAGGGCGTATTGATGCATGTTAAAGGGCTAAATGATGAGGCTTTGTGCCTTCATGATGTGAAAATGTGCCCTAAGGAAAAGAGGTTGAATTGTAGCACTTCGAACAGCTAAAGGGAAAAGGATCGGGCCTTCATGATGCACCCATGCACCTAGAAGAAAATTGATTTGAATAGGGTGCATTTTTTGAGACTGAAGGAGCATCAAGCTCAAGGAGTGCACTTTGCCTGAAAAGAGCCTAGAAGAAAGTATTGAAAGCATAACTCGATGGTAATATATGAGAGGAATGATCTGCAAGGCTATATAAGTTGTCGCATGCATGGTGGAAGATGAAGAGTTCCAAGAATGTGAAAGGTTTCTTGCATGTGACATTAAATGAAAACTTGCAAGATGAATGTCTAGCTAAAATTCCAGTAAACACACTACAAAACAAGAACTCGATTATTAGCAAAGAAATTTTTGATAGTGAAATAATAAAAGGAGTAAAGAGTTGAGCATGAAAACTTATTTGTTGCACTGGTTAATGAAGGGCCTTATGATTTTCCAATTGTGTGCTCAGTTGAAATAATGATCAAGGAATGATTAGGTAAATTTATTGAAAGAGATCAACATGGAAAAATAACTCATGCATGACTTCCACTTGCCGTTAGATGAAAGGATCGGTTAAGAAGGACTTAATGTGGTTCCTATTTTCTAGGTGTGTGTCCTCATACAACAAGTTGGATCATGCATGTAACTGGATAGGGCGCAAGTCTTGTCACAAAGGAGTGCACCCATGTGGGGCAAACTTGCTCAGTCTGAAGGAGTGTTCCCAAGTAGGGTGAATTCCTTCGGCCCGAAGAAGTGTGCTTTCTTTAAGTGCAAGCCTTCGTCAACTCAAATTATGCTTTTGTCTTTTGTGAGTGATTTTCTTTCTTTTTATTTAATTTTCCCTCTTTTGTCTGATTTTCAGTGTGTGCATGGTTGGAAGGCAAGTTTCTAAGTCAAGAAACACTGTGAGTTCAAGTCATCATAAACCAATTATGTCAAACACTTCTAATGATTAAGTGACGATGCTTGAGACACAATGAATTATTAAGATGCGGTACTAAGAGAAAAAAGTCAAATAAAAAATCAAACCACATGACAACACATGGGGGTTTGAAAGAACAGTTGGCGTAGGCTCCAAAATCGATATAGGCAAAGATTTTGGAGGGTCGTTGTTATAGCGACAACATAAACCTAATTTTTAATATATTAAAATTAGGGTTGATAATAATGCTCTTAGGGTTTATTATATTGGGTTTCATGATGTTAGCTTTTGTATTGGGGTTTAATATTGTGACTGGAATGGTACTAAAATATATCCAACAATGCATTGTGGCAAACATTTTGTTAATATGACAATCAATCTGAAAATCATTGTCGCAATATTATATTATATTGTAATTTGTTCAAAGTAAGATTGTGCCATTACAAAATTGTGGTTTATAATATTCAAGTTTTTAATATTGGTTTTATAAAATTAAGGTTTAATGTTACATTTACAATTTATAATACTAAGGTTTAATATTAGGGTTTATAATATCGATCTTAGGGTTTGTTATATTGGGTTTTATAATGTTATGGATTTATATTTAGTTTAATATTGTGACATTGGAATGACACAAAAATATATCCAATGTTACATTGTGACAAATGCTGTCTCAATACGAAAATCAATCTCACAACCATTGTCCTAATGTTAGATTACATTGCAATTCATTCAACATCGCATTGTTACATTACACAAATGGAGTTTAAGATTAGGTTTATAATATTTATGCTTTTTAATACTAAGCTTATAATATTAAGGTTTAATATTTGGTTTATAATTTATAATATTAGGGTTTAACGTTAGGATTTATAATATTAATATTAGCGTATATAATATTAATCCTAGGGTTTAACATAAATCCTATGGTTTATAATATTTATCAATCTCGCAATCATTATCACAATGTTACATTACATTAAAATTTATTCAATGTTGCATTTTTACATTACAAAACTTGCGTTTAATATTAGGTTTATAATATTCAGGCTTTTCAAAATATATATTTATAATACTAAGGTTTAATATTAATTTTATAGTTTATAATGTTGGGGTTTAATATTAATCCTAGGTTTTTTAATATTAATCAATCTCACAATCATTATCACAATATTTATAATCTGTAGGGATTATAATATTAATCTTAGGATTTATATTCTCAGTATTTTATATAAATCTATTGAGTTTATAATATTAATCCCTCAGGTTTATTAATCCCTTGGGTTTAATGATATTCTCTTCGATTCTTTTTATTAATAATCCTTGGGTTAGTAATATCAATAATCCATTGGGTTTATATTTTAATCATAGTTTTGATATATTAATCTTTGGGCTTATAATATTAATCTATGGGTTTATAAGATTAATCTTATGTTTGATATACTAATATTAGGGTTTATAATTTTAATCCTAGGGTTTAATATTAATCCTTGGGTTTATAATTTCTTGGGATTATAATCCTTTGGGATTATAATATTAATATTATGGCTTAATATAAATGTGTTAGGCTTCTAATCCCTTGTGATTATAATTTTAATCTTAGGATTTATATTTTGAGGGTTTAAAATTAAACATAAAGTTTATAATAATAATTTTAAGGTCTAATATTAATCTTTTAGGTTCATAATCTTGACCATCCATTGGTTAATAATATTAATAATCCCTTGATTTTATTAATCCATCGGGTTTATAATATTAATCCCAATGGTTTTTAATACCCTTGGGTCTATAATATTAATAATCTCTTGGATATAGCCCACGGGGCTTTGGAATGGCGGTGAATGGGTGTGCTGTTAAGGCAATCCTTGCGATAGGTCACCTGTTCAAATCCCCCATGGGTACTTAGCTTAGTCTTAACTAAAAAAAAGTAAATAAACAACAATCTCTTGGATATATATTAATCCTTTAGGTTTATAATATTAATTTCAAGGGTTATAAAATTAATCTCTTGGGTTGATATTTTTAATCCTTGTTTATTAATCCCTTGGGATTATACTATTTATCCCTTGGGTTTAATATTACTCTTTTGGATTTATAATCTATTGAGTTTAATATTAAGCCTAAGTTTTGTAATATTAATGCAAGGGTTTAATATTAATCCCTTAGATTTACAATATTGATATTTTGGATTTTTAATGATGATGCCCTCGGTTTATAATATTGATCCTTTAGATTTATAATCTTAATGATTGTGGGTATATTAATCCCTATACATGTAGAAATGTAGTCCTCGAGCCACTTATATTGTGTTGGTGGAATCCTTTTGACTCGGCATTGAACTCTAGTAATTGTGTTGTGGCCATTGGAGCTACTTCCACCATGGTGGATGACATGGTTATTCGTGATTGATATGATTTTTTATTTCATTGTATTGACTATTTTTTTCACCATTCTCACTCTTTATAAGTATGGAGAAGGTCCATTCTCACTATTTATGAGTATTCACAAGGTCCATGTCCATTATGACTGTATGTATTTACTATTAACTGTGAAATTGAATGGAAATTTTTTTGGGTAGTGTCGGATGATGCATCTCTGGAATAAATACTACTCAAGCCAAACTCCATATATATTAAAGACTACCTAAAAATTTTGAAATTAGTAAATGACTATAAAATCATTCAAAACAATTTTAAGTCTACTCCATGTTAATAATTTAATTTCTCCGTAGGCATTAGAGTACCATGTTGAAATTAATTGAAAAAACGAATTTCGTTTTCCGTCCGGAAATTCAAGGAGCCACTAAAATGATGTTTGCACTTGTCAATGTGACTTTATAGACAAGGCAAGGAAGCTTGTGTATAGCGTATTCACCCATCCAGAATCATCTTACGTTTGGGATATAGGGGCTTCGTTGATGACACTCTTCGTGCCATCCCTCCACAGATTTCAAATTTGGCATGGCATTTTAGATGTCCTAGCAATCGAGAAAAATTTACTTGTAAAGAAATTTTATAGAGGGTGGTTACAACTAGAATAAATTTGGGGTTAAAGTTAGATTTTAGCATTTTTTGAGAAATGAAGTAATCAGTTTTCCGTGTGTTGTTCATCAACGGTAAAGTAATGTAAATATTTTGTAACTGCTTTATACTCCGTGGGCACTCGTTTGTAGTGAGACAATATTACCACATGAGTTTTTTTCTTGTTATATGAATATTGTTATGGCTATTGTTAATTTATATTTTCATGTCCATTTAAATTTTCTAAATTTTCTGATATCCGTAAGGTCAAGTGAATATATGTACTGACATCATTTTGCTCACATTGTTACGAGTTTAATACGTGTGATCAGAATACGTATGAGGAAGGTGATCTGTCATGCGTAGAGTGGCTATTGTATATGTATACTCAATGATGGATACACTTGCATGCTAGTATTTATATTTTGATATAACCAAAGATTACATTTCTATATATATATATATATTATTAAATTTTGTATTTTCTAAAAATATTAATAAATATCTTACCCTGTGAGATTTTATATTCTAAATAAAAGATAGTCTTAAATGCTAGCTATCATTGACATTAACCAAAATTAGAGGGACTTTTTTTATGACAATTTTATTCGACATATATCAATTATCAAATTCCACTATTTCATTTCGTTGCATAAAATGACGAATTTTTGTTAAAAAATAACAGATAATTATTTAAATTTGGTTTAATAAAAAAAATATTAAAATTATAAATAATATTAATCCTCGAGTTTATAATATTAATTTTAGGGTTTATAATCCCAAGGATTAATATATTAAATTTAGGGTGTATAATCTTACGATTTATAAGAACGATCTTAGAGTATATTATATTTGGTTTTATAATGTTAGGGTTTTATATTAGGGTTTAATATTGTGACATGGGAATAGTAAAAAATCTATCCAATGACGCATTGCCACAAACATTTTGTCAATATGACAATCAATCTAACAATCATTATGGTAATGTTATAGTATATTGCAATTTATTCAATGTCACATTGCAAATTTACAAAATTGTGGTTTCATATTAGGGTTTATATTAAGTTGAATTAATAAATATTTTATGGATAAGAATTAAATGATAAATAATGTGGTGGTGATTAAGAGGCATTTGTTTGACTTTCTAATAGATTTGATGATGCAATTTTCTTTCATATTTAGATTATGTAAAATAAATACCTATTTTTATGTATTTATAAGTAAATTATTTAAAGTAGACATGTATTTATCATTGTGAATATGATGTAATAATAGCTAGGAGGAATGTGAAAACATGAATTTTAGTGACTATCTCATGATAAGTATGTGAAAAAAATAATATTTCTTGAGTTTTTCATTAAGAAATAATCAAATATATTATTTGTCAAAAGTTTAAATCTAATATAGTACGATTTTTGTATTATTTAACTGATATTTATTATTAGAAAAAGATAAGTTTAAACTAATACAATACCAAACAAGGAACAAAAATAGCACCAAAATGTTATATCTTTATTAAAAAAGGTTCACTTGCCTCTTTAAGGGAGAACTTCCAATAGAGCAAATCCTCAATTACAAGTAACTTCACAAACCTTATTTTACATTTCTTGATCTTCATATTTAGAGAGAGAAATTTCTAATTTAAATTGGTAAGAATTTCTATAAATATTAAATTTAAGATGCTTAAAAATCTCATAACTTTAGTGATAAAGTAAATTTTATTAAAACTAAATTTTTTAGGTTGTATTAGATCTAAATTAATTATAAAAAAATTTGACTTATGTTTTTAAAATTTAACAATAGATTTAATTTTATAAATCAATATAGATCCATCTTAATAATGGATCTACCAAGAGCTGAGAGGGATCAAATCTCATTATATGAAAATCTCTTTTTAGAGTGTAAGACTTGAAAAAAGATGTACATGTCAAAAGATTTAATCTTTTTCGTGATTGATAAATATATGATTAAAATGGCTCTATAGTACGAGTTATCTATGACCATAGTGTAGTTTTTCGTTGGTTAATTTGTATTTTGAACAATTTATTATGATTAATATTTAGTATTAAAAATTGAATGAGTTACACATTTTCATCTTATTAAGAACTAACTAAATTATTTTACTTTTAATTAACTTTTCCTTGTGAGTATTGAAATATTTTACTAATTAGGTTAGAATGAATATAAATGAACTATCTAAGCAATAGAAAAATATATATCGTAATTTTATAATAATAGTTTCAACCGTACTAGGATTTGTAATTTATAAAAATATCTTTGCATTTTTTTTTAAAGTAAGTCGTTTTGCGAGCAATTTCATATATAAAATTTTGATATAAGTTTACCAACGCATAATATATAATAAATATTATTTCATAAAAATAAATATCTTGATGATAACCATGTAAAAAACATAAACATCATCTAATATACATATTCAAATTCACTATCATCATCTAATTATATACACCTCTAGCACATATAAATGTCACTAGCTAGCACGTAAATTTGATAATCTAACAGGGCATCATCATCATAACCACACATATCCTCAAACTATTGTACATCTCATGTCAAATAATCATTATCACATACACATCTATCTACAAGCACATTAAATGAAAATATCTAACATGACTTAACAATATACACATCAACACCAACATATAAATTAAGTACATAAACATGAACAATAAAAATGTTGCCACTGCTATGAGTGTTTTATCAAATATTTGAGACCAATTATTTGAATTGTTTATATATATAAACAAGTTAAATAATTCCTCTCAAATATTTCATAAAACACTCATAGTAGTGGCAGCCTGGTTTGCAGGAGAAGACAATGGATGGTCAAGTATTGCCTCAAGTGTCAAAATCTAAGGTGGAGGGGGAGGTGGTTATTTTCTCTCTCATGAGAAACATGAGGCACATTCTCTAGCTCTAGCATGTGATCATTAAGCGAATCATGAGCCCTATGTGTACTACTAGAAGGATCACTGATACCGTGACCATGATCCCATGGGGTAGTATTACCAGATGCATAATCACAACCCCCATCATCATGATTTGATGGGGTAGCACTGCGTGAAGGCTAATTTGACATATCTGGCACTACATGCCCTATATCCCTCCTCACTTCCAGTAGCCCATTAGCTCGTATGATATGATGAATAATAGTCATCATCTTGTGTGATAGTCACTCAAGAGATCCAAGAACCTAGGATCTACACTTATGTCTTGAGCCCTCACAGGGTGGACTGCTTCTTCAACCAAAACTCTAGACAATTTTTCGCAATAGTCCATCCTAAATCTTAGACCAACCCTACGAGCCTGGATGTGCACAACCCTTGAGGATGTGCCTCACCCATATCCTCATTTTCTCTCTCTGATAGTGGAGGAGGCATGTACCTAAGGAATGTTTTGATGTCTACAGAATATATAGTACACAACATTAATTAGATAATTTCATTAAACAATTTAATAAAACAAGTTTGTGAACATGCTAGAATAAATTTTATTTTAATTAATTAAGACAATAAAATGAAACTAAATTAATTTAAAGAAAACACTAATATTACCTCTATCTTTTGTAGGTTCATCCCATGGGGGCTTCACTCAATGAACCTCTGACATATCACATGCATTCATGGCATACTAAACAATACCCCTAATTGGACTACATATTGGAAAATACCTATAAAAATCATATTATTTAACCCCCCACCAATATGAACCCAATACACCTCCCCAATTTAAAGAACCCCTAGTTTCACTAGTTATTGTAGGTATCCATTTTTTATACCCCTTTATACTTTTTCATTCACTTTTGAGCTCCATTTTTTATACTTGCTAATATTAAAACCCTTTACCACCTATATATCCCCCAATATATTAAATCAATTTTTCCTTATTATATATCCCCTAATATGAACCCACATGGTATGGTATTGCTCCAGTAGTGAAACCCTCGTGGTTCATCTAATGTGAAGATGATGTGGGGACACATTCTCCAATCCATTCCCGTGTATGGAAATGATAAAAAGATAAACATGTGGTCATCCTCATTGGCTAGCAATGCCAATGCCTAGGCAAAAATCCTGGTCTATTACTCTGGCAGGCCCTCTTGTGAATCATCTGGCCCCACATGAGCATTCGCACCTTAGTCATCAAAATAGGAGGTCAATGATAAAATATAGGCCTCATTTTTGGAAACCTCTCAAAAAATAAACAAAAAAGCTCTGAGGTGAAAGGGAATCTTTTCCTCCCATGTATCATCGCATGAAATCTATCTAAATAAATACAAAACTTCCTCAAAAAATGGCACACTATTTGATACATTGTGGCGTCTAAATCAAAGAATCAACATAATACAAACAAGGGAAACTAATGAGTTTCCCATCACTAGTATAGTGTGCAATAGTTGTCACAAATAATGAGAGGCGCCTAACCTCTTGTGTAGCAAAATAAGCGATCTGTAGTTTTCCACCATACACTTGAAAATCTACTAGAGGGTTTACATGAGTCCCAACATATCTTTGAGAGTAGACAAGTTAACTCTCTGTTATAACCCCACGGGGACATCAGGGGATTGGGGAAAATACTCCCTTCTCTTGGATAAGCTAGTGATAAAATATATATCCTCCTCATAGTGCCTATACCATCTCTCAGTACTGACACAAAAATCCTGCTCCTAGATACTCCACCAATGGATCTAATGTGCCAACAAGATAGAGTGCAACTTTAGGGATGTAGCCTCCCGATAGTACTAAAGAAGGCCTACATTCCTTAAAATTTCTTGGGTTGCTGTGCTAATAAAGAGAAGGTATAAATCCCTCTCCCTCTCTTGGGCATTCCATGGTCATAACACATTGTATTGGTTTGTGATTTTCTCCTACTCTTATTGTTGTTCCCTCTGTTGATATCTCTTCTATATGATTAACATATAAAATATGTCAAAGTCATATACAAAACATAATTTTTCTTATGTTCTTATAAATATGGAAACATAACTTTCAATTATAAAAAAAAATCTCCGATGAGCCCAAAAAATAGTAATGCACTAGCCTCAATGCGATATCAAAACATAACCACAATGGAGACAGTGCATCCATATGTATGATGAACCTCTTTGGTTCACACATATATATTTTCATCGTGGTGCATATCAAAATTATGCACCAATGCTTAGTCATAACCTTTTCTCACCGGTATAGAACATTTAGGTTATTGAACACGCCAAACTATATTTTTTAATATTATGTGTGTGTGTTGGGTCCCTATAATACTAGTGATTACCCCATTATTATTGTAGTTATACCCCTTATTTATATTTTTGTGCCCCTATTACCCCCATGTTGTTATTTCTGTGCCCCATAGAATCCCTCTATTGTTATTTTTGTGGCTTTATATTATTATTGTTAGGTCGGTTGGATTATATTGTGACTCCTTAGACTCCTATATATAGAAAGGAGGTTTTGTCATTTGTATCATCAAAGAATTGTTCATTTATGTAATGTAAAGGAGGTTTCCCCCTCGAAGAGGCTGAATTCTAAGGCATTGATCTATCTTTTCTATCTTTTCTTGAGCTGGTTTCATAACATTTGGTATCAAAGCTTTGGATTCTAGGGTTTCACTGCTCCAAACAGGTCATCGTGGCATTTTCGCTATAACTTTGTTTCTGTGAGGTTTCAAAAGTCACAAAGAAAACCCATTTGAGAAGGAATCGCACTGAACCTTGAGTCCAAATTTCAGAGCTTTTCATGCGATATTTGCGGAGATATGATCTGAGGAAGTTGGTCTTTTTGCAGACTCCTGAATTACATTCAAAACAGGTGACCTGGGGAAAATCGTCATAACCTTCTCTCTGGGGATCGGATTGAAATTTCGTAAGAAGGTACAAAAAGAATATGGAATTTAGTTTCTTGTATGTGTGTTTCAGATTCAAAGGTTGAAACAGTGACTCGTGGCACGTCGTACAAGTTTGCTCTACTGAACTAGTCTAAAAGCAAGTCACTGTGGGAGATTTCACATAACTCTTCCTTAGAGAATCCAATTTGGGTCAGACTTGTGGCATTGGAAAGAGGACACAAAAGGCTACTACAAGTCACAATTTCAGAATTGGATGATCCGAAATTACAGAGATACATCAGATTCAATATCAGGCTTCTATAAAGTGAAAAAAGGTGTGTAGTTTTTTAAAATTTTTGTGTAAGCTTGGTTTAACAGAATTCAAAGGGCATAGTAAAGCATTATTATCGGTAACTGATGCCCCGAGGAAAGAAAATGCAAACACCTAGTAAGGAACCTGAAAGCTCTAGCATGACTCATGAAGAAGAGGAAGAAATGCTACATGATATATCAAAATTACAAGAACAAGTGCAACAAATGTCACGCTCACAAAAGCTAACAGAAGCTAAGATAAATGGCGTGGAATCTAAGATAAATGGCATGGAATCTAAGATAAAGGGCATGGAAGATAAGATGGATGATTCAAACACATATTTGAAGAGAGACATGGCAGCTTTGAAGACAGACATGGACGAATTGAAGATAAATATGAATAAGTTGCTACAAGAAATGGGCACTAAGGATGAAAGGGTACTAAAGGAAACTCATGATGAGAACAAAAGAAATGTTAATCATGATTCCATAGATGCTAATGTTGGATTGAAGACTCACCATATTCCAAAAATCGATATGAGGAAGTTTGATGGCAAGGATCCTGCCACATGGATATTACAGATGGAGCAATTCTTCGATCTCAATAATGTGCAAAACACACAAAAGGTACGTATGGCAACTGTATATTTGGAACCAAATCAGTTTGTATGGTATCAATGGCTTTGCTCTCGTAAAAAATTTATCACTTGGGCAATTTTTACGGAAGAATTGATAGCACATTATGAAGATACAAAAAGCAACACTTTTTTTAGCCAATTGATAAGTCTCAAACAAAAGGGTTCAGTAATGGAGCACATTGAGGAGTTCCAAAAATTGAACATAAGGGTAAAAGATATTCCAGAGGAGCATAGGATTGATGTGTTCATAGGGTCTTTAAAGGATAATATCCAACATGATGTTCGCCTTTGGGAACCTGATTCATTAGAGAAGGCATTCAGGTTAGCAAGAAAAATGGAAAGAAAAATTATGGCAACCAGGAAGCATACCACTCACAACTATAAAGACGGAAGTGTGGTTGCCCCTAGTCTTCCACAACCTATAAGGTTGACACCACAACAATTGGAAGAAAAAAGAGCAAAAGGGCTTTGTTACAGTTGTGATAGCAAATACACTAAAGGTCATAAGTGTGCTGAGAAGAAATTATTCTACATAGATTGTGAAGAGGAAGAAGAAAAGGAGCAAGAAAGGTCAAAAGAAGAAGATATACTCCAGGAACAAAGCCTAGATGAAGAACAAATAAATCCAACCATATCTTGTAATGCATTGGCGGGAATTACCACTCCTCAAACCATCAAGATAGAAGGACAAATCAAGAAGAAAAAGGTAATAGTGTTGATTGATTCAGGAAGCACCCACAATTTTATTCATTGTAGGGTAGCAAAAGAATTGAATTGCTTCCTATATCCAGCACCAGAGTGTCAAGTGATGATTGCAAATGGAGGAACAATAAATTGCTCTGGAAGGTGCCATAATATCAAGCTATCCATGGGAGAATATGTATTGACTAGCCCAATGCTTTCCATTCCAATGGGAGGTGCTGATGTTGTACTAGGAGTCCAATGGCTACAATCCTTGGGTACAATAGCTTTTAATTTTCAAGAACTTTTCATCAAATTTTCTACGGAAGGAAAGGAAGTTGAATTAAGGGGTATTGCAGGGAAACCAGGAAAGATAATCAGCTCTAATGGTATGACAAAGCTTCTAAAAAAGGAGCAAAGAGGTGTAATTGCACAATTATGTTCGCTAGATGTTTCCACATCGGAATCATCTATTTCTCCAGATCTCCAAAAAGTCCTGGACAATCATTCCAAGGTATTTGAGACTCCAAAAGGTCTCCCACCTATGCGTGATCATGATCATGCTATTCATCTGATTCCAGGAAGTGTTCCTCCAAACATCAGGCCGTACAGATATCCCTATGTCCAAAAAAGTGAAATTGAACGTATGGTTGCAGAAATGCTAGAGGCTGGTATAATTCAACCAAGTCAAAGTTCTTTCTCTGCTCCAGTAGTATTGGTGCACAAGAAGGATGGATCATGGCGCATGTGTCCGGATTATAGGGAGCTCAACAAGCTCACTATTAAAGATAAGTTCCCCATTCCTGTCATTGATGAATTACTGGATGAATTGCATGGATCAATTTACTTCACCAAGTTGGATCTTCGTTCAGGATATCATCAAATCAGAATGAAGATTGAAGACATTCCGAAAACGGAATTTAGAACTCATGAGGGTCATTATGAATTTTTGGTCATGCCTTTTGGCCTTACCAATGCACCTTCAACATTTCAAGGTTTGATGAATTCAATTTTCAAACCATTCCTTAGAAAATTTGTGTTAGTATTTTTTGATGATATACTAATCTACAGCAAGTCTTGGAAGGATCATGTTGAACATGTTGACAGGGTGCTACAACTATTGGAGGAGAAACAATTATATGCAAAAAGATCCAAATGTTTCTTTGGAGTCCAAGAGGTGGAATATTTGGGTCATATTGTATCTCATGAAGGAGTTAAGGTAGACCCTAGCAAAATTAAAGCCATTAAGGAATGGAAAATCCCCACATCCATAAAGCATCTGCGAGGATTTCTTGGGTTGACAGGGTATTATCGCAAGTTTGTTAAGAATTATGGGAGAATAGCAGCACCTCTAACAACATTATTGAAGAAAGATGCATTTTCATGGACTCCGGAAGCAACAAAGGCCTTTGAACATCTTAAAGAGGCAATGTGCCAAGCACCGGTCTTAGCTACACCGGACTTCACAAAAACCTTTATTGTGGAATGTGATGCTTCAGGAAATGGAATTGGTGTTGTTCTAATGCAAGATGAAAGACCCATTGCTTTTGAAAGTCGTCCAATCAAGGGAAAGTTTTTAAGCAAAGCTATTTATGAGAAGGAAATGTTGGCAATACTCCATGCACTTAAGAAATGGCGACCCTACCTAATGGGAAGACACTTCAAGGTAAAAACGGATCATGATAGCCTTAAATACTTTTTAGAACAAAGATTATCCTCTGAAGAGCAACAAAAGTGGGTCACAAAGATGTTGGGTTATGACTTTGAAATCATCTACAAAAAAGGGAAGCAAAATGTGGTGGCAGATGCACTCTCAAGAAAGGATGAGGATGTGGAAGCATTGTTGTGTGCCATTTCTATTATCCAACCAGATTGGATAAACGAAGCAAGGGAGGAATGGAAGAATGACGAAGAAGTGTGGGCACTTATTCGAAAGCTACAACAAGATTCCAGTACGTCTGATACATTTAGCTGGCAAAATGATTCATTATGGTACAAAGATCGCTTATACCTCTGTAAGAATTCCCAGCTAAAACAAAAGATTCTTATGGAATTGCACACTTCTCCCTTAGGAGGGCACTCAGGATTTTTAAAAACTTACCACAGGGTTAAGAAGGAATTTTTTGGGATGGCCTTAAATCAGATATTCAAAAGTTTGTGGCGGAATGTTTGGTTTGCCAACAAAATAAAGTTGAAACAATTAAGACATCGGGTCTATTACAACCTTTATCCATTCCAAGCCAACTTTGGGAGGAGGTTTCAATGGATTTTATCACAGGTTTACCCAAGTCTGAGGGAAAGAGTGTCATCATGGTGGTAGTTGACAGACTTACCAAGTATGCACACTTTTGTGCATTATCACATCCATTTAAAGCCAGTACAGTTTCTACTGCATTTATGGAAACAATTCAAAAGCTACATGGAAACCCAAAGATTATTGTAAGTGACAGAGATCCCATTTTCACTGGAAATTTTTGGACAGAATTATTTTCTTGTCTTGGTACTCAGTTAGCTCATAGCTCATCTTATCATCCTCAATCTGATGGGAAAACTGAGATAGTAAACAAATGTTTGGAAGGATATCTTTGTTGCTTTGTATCTGATAAACAGACACAATGGGTCAAATGGTTGCCTCTGGCTGAATGGTGGTATAACACTTCCTTCCATACAGCAACAAAAATGACCCCATTTATGGCACTTTATGGGTATCAACCACCATCCATCACATCATATTTAAGAGAAAATTCTAAGGTTCAGGCAGTGGAACATCACATCGAACATCAACAACAAGTCCTCCAACTCTTAAAGGATAACCTCGTGTTGGCACAAAATAGAATGAAACAACAGGCAGATCAACATCGCAGTGAAAGAAGTTTTGATGTAGGTGATTGGGTATTCCTACGGCTACAACCATATAAGCAAATGTCCCTAAAGCAAGCTAAGAAGGATAATAAATTATCACCAAAGTATTATGGTTCGTACAAGGTGTTGCAAAAGATTGGTACTATGGCATACAAATTGGAGCTTCCTGCAGCTTCTCGATTGCACCCAGTTTTCCATGTTTCATGTTTAAAGAAGGTTATAGGCGACAAGCTCCCAGTTCAAACAATATTGCCAGAACTTGACGAGGAAGGAAAAATTATATTGGAACCAGAAGCAGTCACAGAAACAAGAACTCGACAGCTACGAAATCGATCAATTTCAGAGTATCTTATCAAGTGGAAGAACTTATCCGCTGAAGATTCCACATGGGAGGATGAGAATTTTATGCAGAAGTATCCAGAACTACTCAAGCATTGAGGACAACACTTTTTTGAAGGAGAGGGGCATGTTGGGTCCCTATAATGCTAGTGATTACCCCATTATTGTAGTTATACCCCTTATTTATATTGTTTTGCCCCTATTACCCCCATGTTGTTATTTTTGTGCCCCATAGAATCCCTCTATTGTTTTTTCCAGTGGAAAAATCGGTAACTTTTTATTTAAAAAATGAAAAGTTAAACTAGCAGATGCTTGAAGCATTTCCATAAGATGCCCATTGGGCTCAAGTGCTTTTGCACCCCACGCAACGTTACAAAGCTAACGTGCAAATGAAGAAGAAGAAAGGAAAAAAAGAGAAAAAAGGAGGAGGCAAGAAAAACTGAGTTTGGTCACACTTCAAGTTTTTCTTCCCTTTTTCTTTTCGACCTTGCGCCACTCTCCTTGGGTGGGCTCGAACGAAGCTATGACTAACTGTGTTTCAGCTTTCTGAGATCCTGCTTCCTTGTCTGAATCCGAGGTATCTGAGTGGTGATGTCGTTTGATCCCTCCCATGCTCTGATCCTCGTTTGCCTTCTCTGCCTTATTTGGATGACGCTGTAGAGCCTTGTTGTATGATGTAGTTTCCTTCTGTGTCTCCATTTCTTGGGATACCTCAGCATTTCCTGCGGGGGTATCTTCCTCTTTTGCTTCTGATTCTTCGTCTTCTGAGTTATGGGGAGAAAATTGCCATCCTTTCCTCTGCTTCCCTTTCTGCTTTCTTTTACTGTTTGCTTTCTTGGCTTCTGGACATGTGCTTTGCAGGTGCCATGTTTGCCTGCATCTGAAAGCTGTGTTTTCGTAGTATAGTGCTTGCAGCCAATTTTGTTGTTTGTAGATCAACCTTATGTTGTCTGGCAGCCCTTTACTTAGATCTACTTCCACACAAATGCGTGCAAAAGTGTAGACCCTTTCATCAATCCTCTCCAGATTTGTTTTGATGTATTTCCCTATGTTGTTCCCTCTGTTACCTTGTAGAATGTTCTTGTAGGAGAACCCTCCCTTGGATTGATGCTGAGATGCTATCTTTTTCCCCTTGTCTCCTCCTGAGAAGCTTGGTTGTCCCTGAGGCAGAGCTCCTCCTCTCAGCCTGAGGTTTAAAACAATGTTTTTTTATGGACTAATCTCGTAGCTTCCCAAAGTTCTACTGTCCTAGAGAGACCACCTACCACTGACCAAATGTTGGATCTGAACAAGATATCCGGTCAAAGCCCAAATTTGTTGTTTCAGCT
Organism: Pinus tabuliformis; assembly: GCA_031772625.1. Classification (NCBI taxonomy): domain Eukaryota; kingdom Viridiplantae; phylum Streptophyta; class Pinopsida; order Pinales; family Pinaceae; genus Pinus; species Pinus tabuliformis. The sequence continues at coordinate 315,148,926 of CM062814.1, read as the reverse complement.
GCATGATAGTGCTTCCTGCATGTACCCATACTATACAGGATTTCCCTTCAGGGGTTTTAATAAAAATCTAAAAACGAGTTGTTGTTACCTGAAGTCTGGGTTTTGGCAGAGTTCCTGATCTGCCTAAGCCGATGTCGTTGCTGATTGTCATGTGCTCTGGTTGTAGGCAATCTTCCAGATCTAACCTCTTATTGGGTCGAACTTCCATTTGCATGTCAAGATCTGCATCCCCTCTGCTCGATTGATGCATATTTCCACCGATCTGCTGCATGGGTTCTGGTTGTCTTCTAATATTGGTCAGATCGGATGGATCCTGCCCCGATCTACAGTATTTGTGCCGATCCATTGTAAGAGGGAGCATATCTGCAACATGCATATAGACATCGGCTCTTTTGAAAACCTCGGCTGCAGTTGGCACAGTGGAATTGACTGGATTGCTAATAATATTCACAATTGCATTGGGACAGCATTTGGCTACCCCTACGCACAGGGTGCGGACGATTCCCGCATTAATATTGAACAAATCATCCCTAGTCATCCTGGGTTTCCGTGGAATTCTTGCAGGGATGATCACTAGATCCATTCCCACCAACGCTACTTCCAGCTGCTCTTTGCCCACAAATCCATGCACAACGACGGTGGTGTCCATATGGCTGATATCTGCAGTGACGCCGGGGGTATTGACGACATCATAGAGGTGAAGGACTAAGACCAACAGATTCATTTCCATGAGCATGGAAAGGGGTTGTCTGATGCCGCCTGAGGCTCCGAGGACAGCCACCTTGAATCCAGACGCCCCGCCTTTCGATCTGCAATCGATGCGCCCGAGTACTCCTTCATTCTGCAACTGTGAATGCCCTGGATGGACGAGGTGGGCAGTAATTCGAGAGATTCGATCTCTGGTCCTGTGATCCATGGCGTCCTCCTTCTTCCCTAAGTTGATGAGTTGCACAATCTCAAGACTAGGACATAATTGGAGAGAAGCTAAAAGAAATAAGATTTTTCAGAATCCCTCTATTGTTATTTTTGTGGCTTTATATTATTATTGTTAGGTCGGCTGGATTATATTGTGACTCCTTAGACTCCTATATATAGAAAGGAGGTTTTGTCATTTGTATCATCAAAGAATTGTTCATTTATGTAATGTAAAGTAGGTTGCCCCCTCGAAGAGGCTGAATTCTAAGACGTTGATCTATCTTTTCTATCTTTTCTTGAGCTGTTTTCATAACAGTGTGGTGCATTTGGTAAATATAAATTCACCAAAAGTAACCTAAAGATATACACATAGATCCACAATTTATAGATTTTCCCAATGCGCTTCCATTTATGAAACACATCAACAAAAAAAAAACCATGTGTTAGGTTCACACACTGAACTGCAGTGCACCCTGTAATTTACACGGTGCACCGCTATCAGTGCGAGCCAAAGCTGTCGATCTAACCTCGTAAGAAAAATATAATTTCAAAAAAAATGTATTTTTTTACCTAATTTTCAATTCTAATTTTATAAAAAGTTAAATTAGGAGGAAACATAGACATTACCTAGACATTTGGTCATTAGGGAGGCACTATTGACATGTAATTGAGAAGAAAAAATCATCACTGTTTGAGAAAATTGGAAATTCATGCACTGAGCATGGTATGGAAGGATGGTGAGAAAGAGAAGCACCAACGTCTGGGAACTTGCCAGAGGCAAGAGTGGCACTGGAGATTCAGAGTTCTACAACACTATAGATGGTAAAAATTAAATTTACGACCGATAATATTTTTTTTATTTAACACTCTTTTGGTGCATTATTATAACTGCACCGATGCATAAAATATCCAAGAGCATCGATTTAAAAAAAAAATTGTTTAGCAGTGCTCTTGTTAATATGCACCAAGACGTCCAAATACATATACCACACTAGTTCTTTGTCGTACTACAGCACCACATTTTTTAAAAATTAAGAATTTCCTAATGGTGCTCTTTCGTAGATGCACCAAAGCATTTTAATACATGAACATCACTAGTTCTTTGTAATAAGATAGCATCATTTTTTTTAAATTAAAAACCCTATAGCGGTGCTCTTGTTACGACAGACTAGGGGGTTTTAAATAATTGACAACACTAGTGCTCCATGGGAATGTAGCACCAAATTTAAAAACCCCCTAGTGCTCTTTCAAAGAGAGACCAAGGCATTTTAATACACTAACAACACCAATGCTTCGTTGGGATATAGCACTAAATCTTTTTGAAAACTAAAAACTTATAGTGGTGCTCTTTTTAAGAATGCAACGAGGCGTTTTCCTACAAGAAGGACACCAGTGATGAGGGTGGATATAGCACCGACAATTTTTGAAATTTAACCTTTATCCAGTGTTATCAATTATTGTAAGCACTGCTGCATGGTATATTATTCATGCACTGCGACATTATAGTATTGGTTTAGCACCAAGTTTTCATCATAGTGTAGCACATGACTGAGAAAAATGAATTTTACGACTAACATTTTTGTAATTTTGAGCATTTTCTAATGTTATCGAGTAGTATATGCATTATTGCTCTTTGTTATTCAGCGCACCTTTTTTTCTTAAATAAGTTTTCCATGTTGCATGATCCGGATTTAAACACGAATGCATCAAATTACAGACATAACCATAAACACAAAGATGCAGCAAAAATAACACTTCATTTCATTAATATCAAATATTGAAATATGCTTACAAACAAAATGGAAATAACACTAGCTCGGGCGATGGTAGCTTATCTCTCAGAAGAGATGTGGCATCTACATGCCTCTGAACTGTTTTATAATGAGGCTCAAGGGCCTACTTATTATTGGAAAACATGAGAAAGCCCTAAATAACAAAAACCCTAACCCCAAGAGATGTAATGATAAGAATTTGTCGGCCCTATTGGGGTTAGTTGGGCCACCAACTTCCCGGGGTCATAACTTGGTCATATTATCTCCATTTGGCACATGTGATACCTTGTTGAAAAGGTCTCTCTGATTACTATATGTTTTTCTGTAGGCATTTACCAATGTAATGGGCCTGTTGCAGACCTCAAAAAACATTGTTTAGGGGGTCAAAATTCCTCCAGAAGTTCAGGACTCAAAAAAATGCTAAAAATAGTAAATGCTGAAGTAAATAAGGAAACAAATGGAACTAACTGGACGTTTAGGTGGGATAGGTGGGTAGCCACCAATACCCACCTGGATCATTCCCACCCCCTTAGGAGGCAATGGTACCCATTTTTTGCAGAGTGTCCATGAGGTTAGGAAATTTCTATTGAACCTGGTCCCTAGTGAGCCACTTGCCTTCATGCAGGAGTTGGCCAGTTTTGACAACCCGATATAGTTGGATCTTCTGCTGGCGAGTTTTCTTGACTTGTGTGTGCATAATCTGATCAGTTGTGGTCTGTTCCATGTAGTATGGGTCTAACTCTCTTGGCGTGGGTTGTTATGTAAAGTTTGATGTGTTTAGTAATGGTGGGAAGTATGGTCAAAGGCAGTCCACATTGAACACTAGGTGCAGACCAAGGAATGGGGGAATGTTGAGCTCAAAAGAATTGTCTCCCACAACCTTGGTAATGGTGTGAGGACTATATCAGAGTGGTATGAGCTTCTGATGGGCTCCGGTAAGGCGTTATTTCTACAAATGCATCCAGACTTTATCACCACCCTTAAACTTGTGTGGGACCCGATGTTAATCATGTCGCCGCTTGTACTTTGAATTTTAATTCTCCAAGATGTCATGAAATTTCTAGTGCTTGCATTTGATGCGTTCAATAAATACGGTCTTTTTATCCACCTCAGATGATACATGTGTAGATTTTGTTTGTGTAGTCGCTTAAGGCATACACAACATATATAGAGAACTATTCCTCCAACTAAAATACAAAGCTTTTTTTATTTTTTTTCCAAAGCAATCAAAGATCTTTTTGTGAGAAAATGCTTTGAAAACACTTGTATCATGTGTAGTGATATTGCAATGGAAGCAATGAATCAGAAACACATCAAAATTGCAGAGACGAATGAGTAACAAAATTTTTGGATTCTGAATGTCTGAACAAAGGAGAGTATAGCTATGATCACCAAAAATATCATAGCTATCATGTTTTTCACTATTTTCCTCTCTGGTGGCACAAATTTATGATTATCTTGCACAAATCATAACAACAAATTCAGCAAGAGGAAATCTATGAACATTGAACAAGTACATGAAAGGAAATAACATTGATAACATTTGTCTTTATTTCAATCAAAATCCTGTAAAAGGAGTATGAAAATGGAATATTGCTCAATGATTGGAAGATATGCATTGCGTCCTTTGTTAACAAAAATCTATTAATACACACTTTGATTAGGGTTTCATATAGACACTTTTTATGTCCAAGGATCCTTATATTTACTTAATGTTAATCAATAATTTTTTTATATTCATAGGTCACTCGCGAAATACCATTTTTATATCGCTAGTTATATTGGATGAGAAAATACAAAGAGAGATATGAAAAACAAGGAAAACCTACAAATCTTGTTATGCTAACAATGAGGAAAATAGAAGAGTATCCAAAACACATGGTGGTTCTAGTGTTCGAGAACCATGAAATTTCCTACAAGGCTAGCAACTAAGACAATATAAGCACAAATTAAACATAACCATGTATAGATTGCTTAATATGTGACAAATATAATTTTTTTTCCTTGTACATGAAAGCACGTTTTCTCTTTTTATTGTTGTATTACAACAATAATAGTTAGAATTCACTATATATCAATATCGAGCCAAAGCACATATGGAGACCTTGTAGAGGCCTAGTACAAAAATCAACATATAATAACCCAGCTTGTGAAAAAAAGACCTCTGTATCAATGTAAAGAAAAAATTCAAAAAGGACCAGATTAAAACATGATATTTATGACTTCCTAGTTTACCTAGAAATGAGTTTCACATTATTTTTGTTTTTCTTGTTTCCAGATTCAGTGAAATAGTGTAGCAACTTGTACCATTTTGCATTAAAATGAACAATTTAATACAAAACCCATAGGAAAGTAAACAGACTGAATTATTTACAAAAGCACATAATAAAACAAATACTAAGATTGAAAATCTCATAATTATAGGTAAAATTATGCATTGTGAGATTACTTATCATATTAACATTAAAATATTAAAATGTACAATACATGCAGACTAGTTTCAGTCTTATAAATGAGTGCATTATTAATTGTATCATGATTATGTGGATGCATAATATTTTTGTACTAAGTACATCAAATGGAAGATGATTGTAATCAAAGAGTATTTCATAAAACTTCCCAACCATATTAAATAATAGGTAATACATGCCTAAAAAACACATACCTCTTTATCCATAAATTTATGCTTTTCTTCTCCCATGGTCACTACATTGTTTGAAGTGTGTGGCACGTGTTTTGGATTATCATTGACCTCATTTAAGTGATTCATTGATAATATTAGTACAATAAATACAAGACACTGGAAAGAAACGGTAGACACATTTTTTGTTATACTTTGTAACTCTATTTTAAAATGCTCATCTGACATATGTTTTTTATTACTGTATTGATGCAAATAACAGTTTATTCCTCCATCTCAGGGCTAACTGAAACTAAATTAACATTGAACATAGTTCTACTATGTTTAATGAATACAAAAATAAAATCACTTGATTTAACGATTAAACAACTTTCAACATTTCGAAAGTAGGTGCATCCAAACATACAAGTCTAGTGATATTTTTATCAATTATAATGAGTTCCATATTGTTACAGTGAAATCACAAACTCTAGAGTGACATGACAGATCAAAAATAAGAAATCAAGTTACCAAAGATTCAGAGATTATTTTACAAATTTCTCAATCTCTTATTTACAATATATCTAGAGTACTAAATTGTATATGCTAAATAAGAAATACACAAAATGCCTAAGAGAATATTGTTACAAAATGTACTATGGTAGAGACCAACTAAAATGTTTCATAATCTCTAAGTAAGATTGATTACATAGGTCAATGAAAAAATTATCATAAGATCTCACAATTCAAAATAACTATAATATTTATTATTCATAGCAATGACAATGCGCTATAAAAAATGGATCATTTATTTCAAATATTACATATATCATTCACCATCCATTAAAAAATCATTATCACAAACCAAACACTGGAAACTATTAACATGTGCTATGGTAAACAATAAACTATTAGCTTGAAATGGAAAAACAAGTGGCTATAGAACTGATGCATGCAAGTGACCATGTATCACTGATGACAAAGAGCCAAACAATTGTTGGAAATCATTTTTATTGAACTTAGCATTATAATAACAACAGTTTCCTTATACTATAGCTAAATTTACATTTTTTTTCAAGTTGATATGTGTTACAAGAGGAAAAAAATAGAAAACAGAAATAAGATGCAAATTTTGTTAATTCATTAGATAATAAATTCACATTTATATATATTTGCAATGAAACACTATATATATTAGGAAATAAAAATCCTTGTGTAACAAAACTAATTAATAGAAGCACAGAACCTGTGAAATAATACTTGTGCAAATATAAAAATAAAATTTATGGAAGATTTGATATATGTGAAAAAAAAAAACACAAATGTCTGCATGCCCCTATAGAGGCCCCCTTTTTTTTGACATGGAACATTTCATTGAACATATACAGAAATGAAGAAATTGAGATACTTGTAGTTTTTCTTTCTTTGTTTAATTTTTTTTTTTGAAGAAGAAGAAGAGACGAAAAAACGTTTTAAGAAATAACTAGAAAAGAGAAATGAGATAAAAAAATATCTTTATTCATCACACAATAAATTTTCAATTGTATATATCTGCATCACAACACTATATAGCTTAGAGAATAGGGACAAAAAAATCTAATTATAAAATGAACACTCATGAAAAAACAGCTATGCAAATATGAAAATAAGGATGATTTGATCTATGGCAAAATAAAATGAAAACGAAACTATCTCAATTCTCCTATGGTGCCTTATTTTAACATAGAGCATTCAATTGTGCATATAGAGAAATGAAAACATTGATATACATGCAATTGTTATGTTTCCTTTTTTCCCTAACAAAGCATAATTCCAAAATTTACAGCAAATGAGAATTCAAGCCAATATTTTAACAGTGGAGAACAAAACATCAGCATATATATAATATGGCATATTAACTATTTTGGAGTTACATTATGTTACTGTGGAACTAAGATCTAATGTACTTATTAACAAAAAATGAGACCATAGTCTCATAGAAATTTTGATATCACTGACATATCATATTGCATAGTGCCAATTTTTCTCTATATTTTAATCTTGAGTAGGGAAAATTACACGAAAAAGAGAAACAAGAACTAGTTACAAAAAATAAAAAATAAAAAGTGAAAAAAGAGTATTCTTGATTGATATATTCCAGTACATATCCATAAATAACTCGACTAAATGCTTTTTGTGTTTTGTAATTCTGCGATCTGCAAGAGAAGTAAAAGTATATATTAGTATTTCTACAAGTATTTGTAAATTGCGAATTTGTGCCAGATTGAAAATAAAAAATGAAAAGAGAAACAATAACTTAACTATAAGAATGTATGAACTTGATGTACGAAAGAATATTTTTCTCTGTTGGTCACAACTCTTTTATCTCAACAACAATGTTGTTAATTGTTAAAGTAAAAATACCTTGTATACAAATTTTCTTAAATTGAAAATTGTAGATGATATGCTCTACACATATTCTTGAAAGCTTGTCTCACCAATAATTGGGAAATTTTCTTTTATCTGTGACATCTGCAACATACAATCAATTTTTCAATTATTTTTTTCCAGCATGCATTCAACACTCTGCTCATAGTTAAATGTTGTGATATATTTACAAATTGTGCATTTATTTGTGGTTGTATGAATGAGTTATTTTCATTTATTGCAAATTCGCTGAAGAGGAGAGAAAATATCTTTGTCTTTCAACACTCCCTGGATCTGTCAATTTTTTTTTTTTCCCTAAGGAAAGTTGAGTTGTTAAATCCAATATTTTGTACATCAAACTAAAATTATTGTTACTTGAACAAAAAATCTATTGGTAAATATCCCTGTGTTCTTGACATTACAAAATAAAATAAATGCACTCTTTCAAATTCATCACTCAATGGCTCAAGAAAAGTTGTTGATCCATAGCGTAATTGTTCACTCCGTTTCACATCATTTCTGACAATTTTTCTGAGAAAATAAAGCGTATTCATCTTTAATGCCAATTCATACTATATGTTGAAAAATGATCTCTATGATTATTGGTCAATCAGGAAACATATTTTTGATTAATATGTCTATGTAAAAAATAATGAGGTAATTTCTACCTTGATAACAATGCAAAACAAAGATACAATAACACAGTTTCAAATAAAATATTAGCTTTTTGTTCAAAATGCAAGTATAATTATTTTAGCAATAGACTTATAATTGCATTGTCCTCTACAACTTCACCATCTTTTATATTGAGTTATAGTTGCTTTTTATTTTGGTGGCATCCTATTACTATTGCTCCTATTGAACCAATTGCATATGCATAACTTGAGACAACAACACTATGTATTGTTGTATCTAGAGCCAATCTGCGTTTTTTGCAAATTTGTGCAATTGATTAAACAATGGTTTTGTCCTGTAACAATATGGAAAATTTTGTGTCTCCTCGTTCATAAATATCCTTGTTTATTATTGCAAAATTTGTAATTCAAACACTATTTCCAACAGTAAACATGTTTTTGAAATGCTCTATAAGATTATTACCCATGTTCACTATGATAATCAATTAGTCATGGCTATCAACCAAATCAGTGTGGAGCAGTCGTGCCTTTACAAGAGAGTTAGTACTTAGAGTTTGTGCTGGAAAATAAATAACCAATATATTGCCTTCAAAAAAAAATTCATATGCTCCTAAGCACATTTCAATGATTGATGAGCATGTTGCTTCCATTTTTTTTCTCTTCTTATATCCAAAGTCAAAGCAAAACAACATGCTTAAAAAAAATTTGACATTGATTTAATGCAGACATGTCATTTGATTATACAAACATTCAGTGCAGCACAAAACTAACCTTTTGGATTCTCATTTTCCACTATTTTTTCTTCCAATAATTTTTTCTAGAGCTAGACGTTTCCATGATATTGTTCCAAATGACTAGACAAATCATTGCGAGAAAACGAAAATGAAACTCATCAAATAAGAGACAAGTGTATAAAGAACATTTAAAACAATGTATACTATATAATGATAAATTATACATACACGAATTTTGTTTTTATGGTACTATTAGCCAGTGTTGGTGGCTATGTAGTACACATGCATAAGTTACAATAAATAATATTTTTTTAGATTTCATTGACAAATATACATATAGTTCACTTCTGGAAATCTGTTATTAAGAATTACGATGGACACATGTTTTTTCTTTTTTATGATTATTATCAAAAGAAATTGCAAAAGAAATAATGAAATATGAACTACAAGCTAAATAAAATAATACTATTCATTATATGGAGAAAAATGCAACAAAGTGAGAATGAAAATGCGTAAATTGCATGCCAAGCATGGCATAAAAATGTATAGTTATACAAGAAAAATAGAACGAATTTATGTTCATGGTTCGAACACTTACCGGAATTTGATATTTTCATGTTTTTGTTGTTTTCTTATATTTTGTTTTGCATAATTTGTTTGTTTTTGAATGCTTGCAAATCAAGGCATATGCCAAAGATGCACATTTGTAAATGTGACAAATATTGTGACAAGTCAGCAATGAAATTGTAGAATACGAACATTGGAATAATCACTCAAAGCGACAACAAATATATGGTAAGACAAATTGTATGATGATTTTTCCAATAAGCATCAAAGACATGGAACGAAACAGTATTAGTTGAAAGATTTGTACAAAAGTGATCTATTACTGAGGTATAGTTAGTTGTTGGGTTTTTTATTTGAAAAATGAAGCCATTCTTTTGCATAAATGAGAGTATATTTTTTTGTTGATGGCTAGTTTACAACTTGTCCAAATTGAAATCACCAATAAGCACAATTTGGTAGTTATTACGTGTTGTCTTCAATGTTTGCATTTGGTGCAATATATACATTTGCAACTATAATGGTTTTTTTTTCAACGTGGAATGTTGAAATTGTTGATTTAATTTGGTCTTTTTATAAGTGAAATGATTCTCAACCAAAATATTTTTTCTATAGTATGTGAGAATTCCATGTAAATGGCATAAATGTATGTAGTCATATTTGCTATACAATAATGGATTCGATGCAAGTGATTTTTATTTTGTTTCTTGGAAACAAATAATGTCAACACTCATTAGATCATAGTCAGCAATGATATATTTGAAATGCAAGGACAACCTATGAGTGTTCAATGAACATATTGTCAAATCGTCAATTGTTTTATTTTGATGTTTGTTATATTAAAGCTCATAAGAGGCATTTTGTCTAAGTTTATCTAGCTCAATAGCAACTTTTTCACTAAGAGAAAAATTACTATGTTCCAATCTGTTTAATAAATACAAGGACTTAATATATTTGACACGAGAAAGTGCAGTATAAACAAGTCCATGTTGCCTAACTCCTTTTGGGTCAAAAGCCAATTTGTCCATTGTTAACCCTTGTGATCGATGTATAGTTCATTCACATGCTAGTTGAATAAGAAATTATTCTCTTGTAAAACTAATTTTGTTGTTTGATTCATTATTCCTACAAACTCTAGTAACAAGTGTCCATGTAGACATTATTCCATCTTTGTACAAATGCACCATTTTTTCCCATTGAATAGTGCCAACAACCACATCAAAAAATTTGATCCAAAGTTCCCCATTTTCAAAAGGTTGTTGATGCTCTAAAAATTCCATCAACACCATTCCTCAAGCCATCCTGAAGATTGTAATTTCCGCCAATTAGTTCAACAAGCATATTTTCTTTCAACACAATAGAAGATCACAACTGCAGTTTGATATATTTATTGTCATTTATATTTGTTGAGTCAATTTTTCTATCATATGACTTTAATATAATTGCTTCTTTTTCAATGAGAGACAACATTCTTTCATTATGTTCATGTACATTCTTGTTTAAATAAAACAAGTATGGAAAAGTTGGATCATTTGGTGGGCCCGATCTACAACAATGTTCTTTCAAGAATTCAATATCATCATCAGTATATGAACATGTGTCAATTATGTTTAAGCTAGATACAAATTCTTTATTGCTTTGTCACATTACCTATTTTAGTTCATAAGTTTCACATTTTCTTTCCAAAAATTGTAAGGAGCACTAGTTCCTTTAAGATGTGGTTGTTCAAATATGCAACAATCATGTATAGGTTGTGCTGGACATAAATCACCACAGAATATTATGTCAAGGTTTCCCAAATGGGGAATCTGGAGTATGCATAATCTCTCGGAGTCTCTTTTCAATGCTATAAATCAATCGAAACCCAATTAATGAAGCCTCATCTATCAACAAAAAATTAAATTGTTCATACTTTTTTTCTCAATACATCGAGTGTGTTAGAAGCGAATGGCACCATGTGACATGGTGAAAGTGGAAAATGCAAAGTTGAATGGACTGTGCCACCATGTGCAATATATTGAGTGTTTCCAATAAATTCAAGTACTAGACCAATTTTTTTCAAAGTTTCACTTTGTAAGTATTTTTTATAAAGTCATACAAATGCATGGTAAAGAGCTTGTGCAGTGAATGCTTTTCTTGTACCTACACCTCCAGTGATAAACAAATATAAATGCTTACCTGGATTATTCTTTTTCCATATAACTATTTATTTGATTATTGATTGTTTTTCTTGATTTAATTGTCTCATAATTTCATGTTATGACAATGTGTCTAAAGCAAAGGGATGCTTAATGAATTCTTTTTTTTTTTGTATACTTAGTTTGAGTGTTTTTGAATTGCATTTTCTCTTGCAAATCTTGGTGAAGGACATATTTTTCATTAGAACAAGCCCTATTATCAATTATAATGGAAAGTGAAGCATAAATATCTCATCACTTTAGGATGCAATTATAGTGGAAGTGGTTTCAATATCACCCCATGGTGTGACTAAACAAGAAAATTGTTTTTGTGTGACATCGATAATGTGTTTATGTGAAAAGTATGCTTGAGCCCATGTTTCTTGATTTTTATTTAATGTGTATTCAAACTCCCTATATGGGATCTAAAGCATCATTTTTTCTCTATAATAGTTTTCTGGGTACATGTGTTCATTGTATCGAATGAATCTTATGACACATGGACGTTTTCTTTTTTGATGTTGTTTTCCTTATTGAACAAGAGGAAACATATTCTGCCAAGAAAACTTGCTCAAGGGAAACGAGACATGGAACATATCTATCAATATTTTTCATGCAAACAATATCTTCAGAATTATCGGGTTCTTATTCTAACAAAATAGGTCTTTTTAGAATATATGTTTATTTTTCAGCTGGAGCAGTGTTAATGAAAATTGTTTTTCTAGAAGCTTAATACAAAGGAAATAATAGATAAATGTAGAATGCTTGTCAACTTGACATTTGTTGCATATTTAAAAATGTGTTTGGAAGATTACAAATAGTTTCAATTTTGTTGTCTCCATGGGATATGCAATTTTCTTGAATTGGTTTGAATGCAGTTGTTATGGAGTGATCCATTTTTTTTGTATAAGAGCTGCAATATGTTGCTAGAGCATAAGCATCTCAAACAAATTGAGCATATGTCTTCTCGTGCGACAGCGAAGGGATTTTTTTTTGCAAATGCATTTATCCACACATCGCAAGGATTTGTTTTAGCAGTACAATTGGCCAAGTAATATAAAATCGTAAGAGCATGATGTCTTCTTGTTTTGTAATTCCAAGATCCGCTAAAAGCAAGGAAAACATTATGTTCTTTTAATAAGATCTGTGCTATAGAAGAAATAAAAGTTTCTTTTGCATCGTTTTCATATCATTATTTTCATTGCACAAATGATGCAAGATACAAATTTCATCAATTGGTGGGATAGGGAAACCAAATCTACAACTACAATTTTTATATTTTTTGTGGGTTTTTGTATGGTGATGAGTATGAAATTGAATCATTTGATTTGAAAAAATTGTTGAATCACAAGTCAAATACTAATCAATGAAACCTATGACATTGACATGAGGGGATTGTTGATAGATTGGCGCATTTTGAATCCAGAACAGTCCATGGTCATGCTTTATTCCTCTACTTTGGAATTATGTAATTAAAAAATAATCTTTCGCTTGACCAAATAATCCATTGTTTTTTGTTATCAATGAATGTAGTGATGTGATTCTATGCCTATAATATCGACTACATATGACCAGTTGACATTTGATCAATGTGTCAATGCATTCATGATTTATCAGGACTTTGTATTTTTAATGATTTATCAATGGTTCCCAAAGATGATCAGAACTAGTGAATGTCACAAATAAAGTCAGTGACCAAGCTGTTATATCATTGCAAATATATCTTTTCGTAAATGTTCAAAATAGTAAAGCAATTGTGAATTCTTCTTAAACATTGATATGAAATTGACGACTTTAATAATTTCTGAAGATCACCTTTTATTTTTTATGTCTTTAACAACTAGTTTTTGTCCTTTTAGCTCTCCTTTCAGAATAGAAATCCAAGCTAAGTTAGAAACATGGTTTTTCAAATTATGAATTGCTTTAAAAAAGTTGTTTGTAATACGCGTTTAAAAGTCACTAGACATGTGCAACAGTTCCCATTGTGAAAAAATTTTATACGAAAAGTTATTGATAACATCAGTAGGGTGACTTGATCCAAATAATAATGTCCAAAAGTTCAGTTCTTCAGAGAATTTATCTTGAAAAATGCCTAAGGGACTAAACCCTTCAGAAGGCACAATCTGTATTATTCTTGTATCAAGATCATGGATAAGGTGGGCCTTTGAATAACCATGTACAAGTGTTTTAGTTTATTTCTCTAGATCATTAAATGCAATTGGTGAGTCTAGTTCCTTCATTTCTGGACTATTGTTCTCATGATCTTCTTTACTTTGATCAAATTTTTTTTCCCATTCATAGTTTATTACTATTTGTTTGCTCTTGTATAGATATATTTTGGAAAATTCATGTAATGCACACTATAATTCCCATTGTCATATTGTCATGAATGTCTCTAGGAAATGCTCTCTGAATTCGATCTCGACTAGAAGGAACATTTCTAATTGTTCCTGTTAATCCAATTTTCTATCCTTTGTAACCAACATGTCTTATTTGTGCAAAATCCATCCTTAGTACCACTAACTTCTCTTCCAAATATGTCAATTGTGTAATGAACGTCAATTTTTCATTTCGTCAAATATAAAGAGGGGATGCAAATGTAGGGAATTTTTCATTGAGTATTTCATTGTTACAATATTTGCATACATATTGATTGAGTTTAATGGATTTTAACTCTAAAGAAAGCATTAGATAGCAAATAGTATAAAGTATTTCTTTGTTAATAGATTGCATGTCCTTTGCAAAGGACTATCTATCACAAATGCAACATGCATATGTAGGTGTGTCTTAGATTGATTACAAATATGCCTCAATTGCTTTATTTGATTTTACATGATTCTTTTGTGCTTGTTTTTATTGTAGCACCTTGTGCTCGTATTGCATATTTCAATTGATGTAAGTGAGTGTACCACTTACTATAGGGATTGGAAAAATAAGTAGAGACTTCTTTGTAATTTTGTGTTTCCATTGAAAAATGATTATTGTACTCATTTGATGATATGAAATCCTTTGATAATATAATTTTTTTTGTTTTTGTTACTATGTTGTCAATTTTCAAATCCTTTAACTGAGTAGAACATTTAGTAAACCTAGATTATTTGCTAAGAAGATATCTACAAGGCACACTTGAGGTCAACTTGCAATTATCTCTTTCTAAGATTCCCTAGAGCATTTGTGGTCAATTGTCAATATCACTAATATTTTCATCAATCTGAATTTCCATAATTGCATGGAAATGTGCATGCATTATAGTTATTGGTACATGCATAAGGTACATGAATTTGGATCAGGATTTTGATCGATAGAATCTCAAGGAAATATATTTTGTTTCTATATTCCAGATATATATGGTAACATCAAGGAGTTAATATATTCATTGTATCTCAAAACCTTTTCCTTTCAAATGTCCATATGCATATGGAATTGATAAATTTAGAATATAAGCTTGCCAATAATTGATACATTGCTCTTGTTCAATGTTTTTAGCACACAGGTGTTGTTGTAAGAAATTGATAGCTCTGTCATCATTTCAAATGAAAAAATTGTAAAACTTTTGTGCAATTATTTTTCTGTTATTAGAAATATCAAACCATGGTGCAAGTGTGAAAATAGACTCAAGAAAGAGCCATGATAGTCATTGAAATTTTGTTGATAGATCATGAAACCTTCTTCAAATAAGATTTTCTCAATTGATAATATGTCAAATTATCCATGTGAGAATTGGTATTGGTAAAAGCATGGGCCAAGCGTTCTATTTCTTGACACTACACTATATACTATGTGATGTAGCAACAGTGGTTCAAAATGTCCACATGCAGGATTTTTTTTTTGTTAAGCTTGGCAGGTCCATTCCATTTTCTATTAAATAGAGGAAAATTTACACCACACAGATTGGTTAGGTGGCATCAACTTGCCCCTAAGGGAAACCAAGTTTATTACCCACCTATCCACATTGTAAGCCATCCAAAAACAATAATGTCCTAATCTCTCTACAAAAGCTAGATATGTCTATGTTTCATGTCCATACACTAAATATCTATCTAAACTTATATTTGCATAACAAAAATTAAAAGCTATCAGCATAAAACAAAAGTAAGCATGGGTAAATGACTATCCCTTCTGCTCCTCCAAGGAAGATTCTACCAGTGTCGGATCCTTGGTTGATTCCCCAGGTATCTCATTCAATTCTCGTATGGAAGGGACATGGCAGTCAATTCTATTCATCCTAATGTATTTTTTATGAAGCTGGAATAGAATTTTCTGCAAGTATTGCTTGTAACTCGACATATCTTCGAGTGTCACTACCATTCCAATCGAAATTTGTTCCATTGCTTTGACCAATAAACTCTTCAGCAACCAATAGAGGTATTGAGTTTGTTTGAAATACGTAATTTGACCTCTGTTTTTCCGCAAGTTTGGAACTAAATTCCTCCAGTTTTCCATGTCTTCCTTTGTCTCATTCCCTTGTTTTATTTCCTCCTGCCACTCTTATAACAGTTTCTAGAATCCTTCATCCACCCCCTGACGGTAAGCCTCTATCGCTTCATTGATAAGATGTTCTACTGACTTCCTGCCTCTGCGGGGCTCTGACGTGCTTGTCTCCTTATCTTTCTTGGGTATCGAGCCTCGCCTTCCTCGTCCCCATCCTTTCAATGGTTGAACCATGTCCCTATTTCCTGAGCCTTGGTGACAACAATAGGTTGTTAATTAAAAAAAAATCACTGCAGTTTGGTACCTTTTCTATATTGTTGTGACGACCCAATGAGCCACACCATGCTTCTCTTCTCCCCTTTCTCTCTCAACCTCAGAGCTGGGGTGGTCAACTGACAAAACCCTACAAAGGGGTTGGTTCCATCTATCTGTTGTCGCTCCCATTTTCGATACTCAACCACTTTCGTTCACATTCAGATAAGCCTTCCCTTACATAAACCAATTGATCATTCCCGTCCTCCTCCTTACTGTATGCCAAGATGAAATTGGGACACCTGCCCCCTCTACTTAGGAGATAATAGTGTTGCGTCTCACTTTCTCCCATTTAGCTTTGCAATGAGGGTCTCTGGCTTTTCCATAGTCCCGAGAGGAATTCTGGTTAACCGAGCACTTTTTTTGTCTGTTGTTATAAGGTTTTCCTCCCATGCACCTTATTGGTTGCTCCCCCCTTTCCCCATCTTCCATCTCATTGCCCTCACCCATTTTCCTACTACTATCAGCCTCACACCAAGTGCAGTTTAAGGGGCCCGATATTTCCAAACGAAGCAACATGATGTTATCCCCCCATTGGCCATATGAAATACCCAACTAGAAAAGGATATAGACGTTGAACCACGCAATTGCTGCCAATTTCCTTCCCCATTTCCATTAGAAGTTCTCTACCCCCCAGGACATCTTCCAATCTACCCCCCTCTTACGCCAGCAAAACCCCAACCACAACATCATCACAGTTGACAAATAAGGCCGAAAAACATACTCGATTTCAATTGCAGGCCATTTCCAAACTTAGAGTCGCAAGGTCTATCTCTTTCCCAATCCACTGCAATACCACCTTTTGCCACATGAATACACTCTAACAATGCTCGCATGCCTACCTTGTGTTCCTTTATTTCCCACCTCACCTCCTGTCCTGCCACCTTTCCTACCACCATTGCATGCACTCATCCCAAGGGTTGCTGCACCCATTTCCTTGAGCATGTGGGGGGCAGCAATACTTATTTCAGAGGGACCGATCATTAATATGACCAGGTTGTCCCAACTGTTGTCCCAACTGTTGACCCGCATCCCGATCGAGGTGTCCACATGCAGGATTTTGATTATGTAGAAAAATTTTATATTGATAGCCATGAATATTTGAATTGAACCAGAGATATGCTTGGCCATTTGTAAATAGCCAAACATTAAGTGGAACTAAAAACCACTTGGAGAACCATTTGATACAAAATGCATCCCCCCATATGCTAATTTTAGTTCAAGGACAATAGAAGAAGGTGTAGACAATCCTTTCTAGTGCATTTCAACAACATTAACATGATGAAGATCTTGAAGGTTTCAAGAGTAAACTCTATATGCAATGGATGCAAAGCATCATCATGTCCATGAGATAGGCAATGTCGAAAGTGGTTTACAATTCCATGTCATATTTCAACTAAACTATAGCAAAAGTGAAGAACAACAATAAATGAGTTTAATAAACACTCATCGGGATAATAAAACAAATTATCTAATCTATGTAGATTGAATCTTGATAACTTGTGACCAATTTGTTGCAATTTTGATCCTTTCAATGCAAAACTATTTTCATTGCCATAAAGTATATTGACACAAATTGACAAATTGTCCAAATGTGACAATGATTTATAACATTAAGAGAATGGATTGCATTGAATGTCCAATCAACACATATGATACTAGGAAATGTTTTAAACCTCATATATTATCTACTCTATATTGTCTGTGTGATAATATTCTCTCCCTATTTTTTTGTTTCACAATACTCCGAAAATGAGTACCTAGCATTGTGACACAAGAGTAGATGAAATTTCCATAAGGAACCTTGAAGATTGCATTTTTTTGCAATTGAAACATAATTTAAAACTAAAGAAATTTATGCAATTTAAAATAATAGCAGTCGAAGAATTATTATCATTTTAACAAATTTCGAAACAGAATATTTAATTTCCAAAATTTTGTAACAAATATTTGAAAATTACTGTAAATTCATTTCAAAATTTATAAATCAAATAGAATCGAATTATGAGCTTCAAAATCAAATTACAATATAGTTTTCTATAGTAAACAACTCTAATTTAAGGTAATAAGCATACAACAACTTAAAACAATTATCATATTCGTAAGCCTATTGAAATAATAAACATATTGAAATTCATATTATTATAAAGCTATCAATTGAACCATGTCTAAGTTACTAACCTATTGTTGCATTATAAAGACATTATGCTATGAAATAAAATATAAAGTATTTAGCTTCCTCGCATAATGTAATATTTGTTTTTTAAGATTTGGTGCAAATGGATATAGCTCCAATTGTTTAAGCATACCTATGGCCAACACATGAACATCATAGTTATTTGACATATCCACATCATTGCAGTTGGAAAGAGTCCCATAGCTAGTGTGTGCGTATGCAAGAAGAAAACCTATGCATAATTTGTAGACAAATAATAATGAATGGACTTAATGGAAACACTGAAAACTAGAAAAACTAATAATTGATATTTCTATGTAGAAAGAAGCACCAAACAAAAATTGTAAGTGGTTTGATCAATAAAATACACCACACATTGTTGGATTTTCAACAAATACATATGCAATATTTTTGTTACGATAAAAAATCTAGTTTTTTTGTTATACATATGATTTTAAAATTATTTTATTTTAAATGTCTCTCTATGATTTATGAGACAATAAAATTAATTACATCAGTTTTATATACTTTGTTTTCATGCATAACCTATACATGGTTCAAATGCATTTGTCATCACACACTGATCATTAAGATATTGACATACTTAAAATAAGACTACATGAGAGTCACCAATAATGTATGAAAGGCACAACAATATTAAAATCATCGTAGCCATGAATTTATGTAAGCTACATACAAATACAAATTAACATTGCATTCAATGCTACTAGAGAATATGTGTGTGTGTGTGTGTGTGTGTGTTCTTAATCTATTTTATGCAACTAACAATGACCAAAAATGGGTAATGTGATTCTGTATCATATTGTTTACTAGCGATTGAAATCATTAACTATTATGTCATAAGAAATAAAAAGCATTCTAGTGACATGTGACTAAAGAAAGCATAAATATAAAATAATTCCATAATTGTAATCATAGCACTATAAATACATTAAATTGCAAACTAAGGTGGGAAGGCTAAGTTTGTATCATATTGTTTACTACAAAATGAAATCATTATCTACTATGCCATAAATAACAAATAACATTCTAGCCACACATGACTAGTGTAATTACAAATAAAAACCATCACTCAATATTCATCATAGTTCTATAACTACATTAAATTTCATATGTACTTTAGTAACTGTTTGAATTTGAGAAAAACATATTGCACCAAAATTGTCTAGAAATGAAATAATTTAAGCTTCCATAGCCACTCATCTTGGAATACAGACTCTAGATACACATACATAACAAAAATTACTATGAGATTTAGGTTTGCATTTAGTATCTCCTAATGTTAGCATTACAACCTCTGAAAATTCTTTCTCACTTGAGACATAGTGAATCAACAAATTTAACATTTAAATCACACAAAAAAAAATTGTTGCATGTTTGCCTTTGATAGTCATTCACAGTTCTATGTATTTGAACAAAGATATTGCATGCAACAACATAAACATTTGCACCAAGTAAAACTGCAACTAATCCACCTACGCAAAAATTGCATTCAAACCTCTCATTATTTTTCATCTTTTCTCACTTATTTGCAGATGTAATTTCTAATTATCAGTCTCCTCTTCTTTTATAATTTGTTGCAACGACTTTGACAATTCCACAACTACACATTCCATGACTCAAAATCATTCGCAATTGCATGGCACTGTTCTATAATAGATTCCAGCCATGAAGTAAGGCTAAAGGAAATGGGATGAAATAAATAAATATAGATCTGAATCGAGAAGGAAATGGCGCTCGCTCCAGCTAGGGTTTCGTGCTCCTTCCCCCGGCAGTTCGGCTCCATCGCCTGGGATCCATCCTCCGTCGCGGCCTATGGCGGCTGGGGATTCCTGGGCTTCGAAATCTCAAATAAGAACATCTGCCTAAGCGGCCTCAGAACGAGCTCCCTGACGGAGAGATTTTTGGATATATGGCATACGGCTTCGAGATTTTCTCATGAAGGAGGGGAGCGTATGGATGAACCCTGTTTTGTGGCCAGTCAAAAAACCGAGAAGGGCTTTCTTGTTGTTGCTCAAAGATGCGAGCCCATAGTTGAGAAGGGTGTTTTTCATCTGCTGTTGGGGGCGACGAACGATGAAGACGCTGGTGCGTGGGTAACCTTCCTTCCGCGTTTTTTCCTTTGCCGATGTCTATTTTATAGGTTTCCCCGAATGTGTCTGCTCTTAGCAGTTGGAAAATACGAATGTTTTTTCCTTCTGCAGCATATTCGTGGGGATTTTTCTTATCTAGATGTTGTTTCAAGATTTGTATTGGGGAGGGAAAATCGATCTGTTTTTCTCTGGCATTTTTTCAAGGGAAAGACCGGTATACAAGGTTGGGGCATGGGCAGTGCTTCGTGGTTCTTGTGTTACGCTGCCCCCCTGTTCCCATCCGAACAGATGCGAGAGCAAGATCCCCAGGCGGAGAAGACTTCAAAGCCATGGGTCATCCCCTCCAAAATCGACACAAGCCCAGAGGACAGGATTCCCCTGTTACGCACAGGACCTGTGGATTATTTTCTTGAGCACAGGAAAAATAGCCTTGGGGAACCTGCCCCCCTTTACGCCTTTGTGATCCAAATAGCAATAGTTTCAGGGGGTAAAAAATCTAAGCTAGCCCTCAAGGACCCAGAACAGGATCGAACTCAAATTTTCATCAGAACCCTGTCAGGGAAATCTATCTGCAAGCAAATCCGGACAGGAACAGTGATAAAAAATATAAAGGATGAAATTCAAGCAGATATAGGCATCCCATCAAATCTGCTAAGCTTGATACATGCAGGTAAAATCCTGCAGGAAAATTTTACAGTACAGCATTATGGCATTGGTCGAGACTCAACTATCTTTGTAAGCACAATGCTGAGAGGAGGAAGCTCTGGTCCAGGCCCTAAAGGCATAGGTTCTTTTAAAGATGCTGTCAAAGGAAAGGGGGAAGTCAAAAACAAGCCATCACCAACTCCAGATCTTCCTGGACCCTACATTGTGGAGCAAAGATCACAGAACCCTGTTCTGCAAATCGACTTGCCTGAGGTAAAAAAATTTCATTCTGATCTTTCTTCAACGGCTGTCATATGCAGATTCAACGGGTTTTGGCCTAAAACAGATGCTTTAAGACAATGGATCTTCTCCACATGGACCCCAAATTGTGACATCCATTTGTGCTCCAAAGGTTTTTTTATTGTAAAATTCGACTCGGTTAAGGAAAAAGATTTTGCCCTCCATGAGGGGCCATGGTTCTGGGGCAATGCTGGTCTCTTCATGACCCCCTGGTTCTCGGGTTTTGACCCCTCCACAATGGTGGTTTCCAAAATGCCGGTTTGGGTCAGGCTCCACAACCTACCATTACATTTCTGGTTTCCTAATGTTTTTGCAGCAATAGGGAATGCCATAGGTTCATTCATCAAGCAAGATGTGGAAAGAATAGAAAGATGCATTCATACCTTTGCCAGAATCTGTGTGGAGGTTGATCTTAGCCAAGGGCTTCCAGACAATATAATTCTGATCCATAACAACTCTCAGTGGAAACAGCCTCTTGATTATGAAAACACGGCCTTCAGATGTCGAGGCTGTCAACAAACAGGACATCTACATAATAACTGTCCGCAAAACAAAAGAGAAAACAGAAGGAATAAGAAACAAGTTCACAAACCAAGAGGCTGGCAATGCACAATGAATCCAGAAGAAGAAATAGAGGATGAGGGGGAGCTTAACTCCACACCTGAACAACAGGATGATCCTATTGGGGAGAACGTCGCGGCTGCCACACCCACGGCAAACAATCAGGATCATTTGTCCTCAGATTCCGGAAAATTTACTACATCAGCAAACAAGAATACAAAGATTCACCAAAATCAGGCAGAGATGACAAGCGTGGATCCAAGCATGGGAGGCATTAAACGGCATCACCACTCAGATACTTCAGACTCAGACAAAGAAACAGGACCACAGAATGCAGAAACTAAGTTAGTCATTGCTTCGATCGAGCCCACTCAAGGAGAGTGGCGCAAGGTTGAAACGAAAAAGGGGAGAAAAACTTGAAGCGTCCGGCATTCAGTTTTTTTTCCCTTTCCCCTCTCTCCTCTCTTTTCTTTTTATTCTTTGTGCACGTTAGTTCTCTAACGTTGCGTGGGGTGCGAAAGCACTCGAGCCCATGTGGCAGCTTGCGGAATGCTTCAATGCATCTGTGTATTGGAAATGCTCTGCATATGCAATGTAACTTTTTATTTTCTTAATAAAAAGTTCGCTTTTTCTTCGGAAAAAAAATAGATTCCAGCCAAACTAACAGACATCACCTAAATCCAGTATATCATTAAGTCAAATAATGATTCTACAGTGTAGATAATACTACTCTTTAAAGGCATGTTAGTATGAAGTACAATAAATAATACCAAGAACAAGTGTTCTAAAAAATAATTTTGTTAGTCAAATTTATTCAATTGTAAGCATATTAGACATTGTACTTCAAATAGTATCAAATGCCAATTGGCCAAAAAAGTAAAATATAAGTATCTAAAAGTATTTGAAAACCCTTATAATATTTTTTAAGTGTTTAGACATTAAACACTATTAAACACCACAATTTTAGATAACAGAGGTTGTAATGTTGTTTAATGCCTTCTAGTTCCCATTTGTTTTTTTATTGCTATCAACTTTTCTTGGAAAAAAAAAGCACATAATTGCTACATAAAACATTTCTATTATTCAAAAATTCTTTAAAAGTTTATCTTGCAATCTAGTCATAAATAGCATGCAATTTAATCCAAAATTAATGCACAACAATAAAGTTCATTTAAAATTTACAAAAAATCTGTCAAGTTTTGGATATTGCCCTATCTAGATAAAAGTATTCATCACTTTAAAACTTAAAGCAAATTCAAAATTGCACAAATGTCTAGAAAATCCTAATCATTATAACCTTATACCTATAAAATAAAAATCACATGCAAAGTCAAATATTTCTCAACTAATATGGCAATTACTTTATCGAATCCTAAAAATATATATTTCAAAGGTCCATCATAAACATTATGAAGGCACTAAACCAATGCATGATTTATTTACATAAAAAACCTAGATAGAGTAATTTATATTAGCAATTTGTATCCATCACTCTATAATTTTTTTTTCTCAAATCAATATTTATTATTTTTTTGTAATAACATCTGTTAATTGAATATCAAGCAATGCATCATGATTCACAAAAACCACTAATAATAATAAATATATATATATATATATATATATATATATATATATATATATATATATATATATATATATAATATATATATATATATTTTGTGTAAGTTTGGTAGGACTCTCTTATTTTCATGTTTCACATGTTAATTATTAACCTCTTTATATGCGGAGGGTAGCACAAGATTTGAACCCAATATTTCCGGTTTGATCAGGCTTCATTCCATGGCCATTGCCACTTGAGCTACCCCAAGCAGACAATACAAGACAATGTATTTATTAACTATACAATTATTTCAATTTTCATCTTTATTTACATTTCCTTAAATCAAATATAAATGATACAAAATGACAATGATGTTCAAGAATACTCGCTGAATAAGAAATTTTAACATCCATGGAATTTAAAATAAGAAAATATAAAACAATGTAATATAATAACTTAATAGTGTATTTATTATATATATATATATATATATATATATATATATATATATATATATATATATATATATATATATATATATATATAAATAAAAATATGATAATAAAGCATTTTACAATTATGTAAACAATTAAAAGAATACAACATTATTAAAATTTCAATATATATATATATATATATGAAAATTATCATAGATATAATTAGTTTTAAATTTAATTAATTACTTAATATTCAAAATACTTAATTTATAGAACATATGAATAAAATTAAATTAAAATTGAAATGAAATTTGAATTCACGTTCACATCACT
Organism: Pinus tabuliformis; assembly: GCA_031772625.1. Lineage (NCBI taxonomy): Eukaryota > Viridiplantae > Streptophyta > Pinopsida > Pinales > Pinaceae > Pinus > Pinus tabuliformis. The sequence continues at coordinate 315,124,230 of CM062814.1, read as the reverse complement.
TTAAACAATGTCCCTTCTACTTTTATAAAGGTTAGTCGAAGTAACCAAAACATTTATTGAAACATTAATTCATTTTACAACCATCCACAATTTTAAATAAAACCAATAAAAATTAACAATTTAGTCACTTGCCACAGTCAAAAATAATTAGGACCCAAAAAACAAAAAACAAAGAACAAAAAATTCAAAGAAGAGCATGCTCAACAAACAAAGTAAAAAATATCTTCATATAAAACGTACTGTAAACCAAAAGTTAAATATACTACAAAGTTGTACTTTAAATATAAATTGATAAAAACCTATTTTAAATATTTAAAATATATACATAAACTTATTATTTTAGAATCCATTGTCTAAATTTGCAATTTAAATAAATAATTTTCAAATTTAAAAAAAAATTGATTTAGGATGATTCCATGCAATATTGTAGATGGAGCCAATTTGGTCGAGGACTATCAATAGTTGAGAGTGTCCATAGAGACCATTCAAACGAGAAATCCGACTTCTGACCTCATAACTAGACCCATCTTCCAACTTGCTTTTAGTAGGGACCACAAAAAATTATGTACACATAGTCAAGACCTGTTTACAAGGAGGCCAATTGTGTTGGCATTATGAGATAAGTGTTGTCCTTGATGGCAAACCTCACTGATGACAAATCATAGTACAGAAGGTCAGCAGCAAGGAATTGATGATCAGACAGAAGGTCAGCAGCAAGGAATTGATGATCAGACTATAAGAAGAAGAGAAAGTTCATACACGCAGGTTCGTTAAGCCCAAGTCGCGTGTACACGCAGGTTGGCTTCATCAAAAGCGCGTGTATGTGGAAAAGTACCTTTGGTCCATGGCGGTTAGTCCTTGGAAGTTGTGCCTATGGTTTCGGACCATTGTGTCTCGACGGGCGTGTCGATCCCTAGTTTTGAAGTTGATGGTATTGGATTTCTATGGTTTTGGCTCTTGGTATTGAACAAGGCCTAAGGCTATATAAGGAGAAGGAAATCATTAGGCAAGTGTATCTGAAATGTCTTGAATATCTGATGAAGCATTAGATCCAGTATGCAGGGTTATGGGTTGATGATGCATTGCTTGATCTGAGCTAAGGAGAGATCTCATCGGTTGATGGAGAACAAGATCTAAGATCAAATGGTTTGAAATGAACTATCTTTATGATGCTTATTCTAGATCTACATACTGACGCATGTATTGTTCTATAAGTGTTATGAGTATGACTGATGTCTGGTACAGCTGCAAGTTATGAGAAATTATTTTTAGATCTGTACGCGGGTTGTCTTTGATAAAAGCGCGTATACACGCGGTTTTGATTCATCGAAGTAGCGTATACATTGTAAATCTTAATATTTGAAGTTGCAGATGGATCTGATGGTTATTACAGAGTTCTGTGTCTGCTCTGTGTTCTGGTGACTGTTGTTAACAGGGTTTCAGTGATTCAGAGTTTGATGATTGTTTTGAGCTTCAATGATAGTTATGGGTCCAGTATGAAAATTGGATGAAATGTGGCCTTTCAGATTATGTGTTGTGCTTCAGTGTATCCAGTCTGAAAATTGATGAAACGTGGTACCTGGAGGTGAGAAGATTGTAGGCAAGCACCTACGTACTAGTATCTAAGCTAGTACAAAAGCTAAAGGAGATCTTTGGAGCATTGTAGCAGGTAGCAGCCTGCGTACTAGTAAATGGATCGGCTAGTACAAGAGCAAAGGGGGTTGTAGCTCCCGTACTGGTATAAGACTGCACCAGTACAAATATTGTAAAAGGATTTTCTTATTAAGAAGAAGATTGAGATGACTTGCAGCAGGTGGTTTTCACCCACATTGGGTTTCCACCTTATATCTTTGTGTTCATGTGTGTGGCTCTTGTGTGATGTTCTGTTCTGTTATTCTGCACCTGTTTACTGTTAATATGCTTAATAATGATCTGATGCATTTACTGAAGATTAAGCTAACTGAATTATAAGATCTCTGTATATACGCAAGTTTCATTAGACACAGTAGCGTGTACACGCGGGTTCACTTAATTGAAGTAGCGTATATGTTTCTGAGCATTGAAAAAAAGTTTGATTGATCTGATAATACTGATTCACCCCCCCTCTCAGTATTATTTCCAACAATTGGTATCAGAGCAGGTCCTTTGGTAGAAGCTTGATCGCTTGAAGGAGATCCGTGGAACAATGGGAAAGAAGCTTAAGAAGAAAACTCATAAGAAGAAGAAGACATCTCAGAAGATCTATGACAGTGGGAGAGTCGATTGGGGATTAGGTATAAGAAGCTCTTCAGATTCAGAATCATTATCAGGTATGAATGTGTTATCCTCTGATGTTCCAGCCATATTTCCTTGTGAGATAGATGGAAGTGATAGTGAAACTACTGAACTTGCTCTTATGGGTGAACAAGAAGGAAATGAGATAGAAGCAGAATTTAGAAAACTAAGAAGCAAAATTAGAACTCAAGAAGATCTTCTGAACATAAAGGATGATACTGCTAAGGCTCAACGAGAGTTATTCAAGGAGAAATATCAAAAGTTGCAGGTTGAAGCAACTTCTCTAAGAAATGAAATCAATGACAAAAACACAACCATCAAGAAACTCAAAGATAGATCCAGCTACGATGAAAATCTTGAAGCTACAATCCTCTCACTAAAAGGAGATCTTGAAGAATCAAAGAAGCAGAATACAGATCTACTCCAAGCTATTGCAAAACAAGAAAACGAAGTCACCAGCTTAAAATCTCAACTAGAATGTGCCTTCCGAGTTCGTCAAATGCAGCTGGATCTGAATGAAGAACAAGAAAAGGAGATTCTCAAACTAAGGCATCAGTTGGAAGAAGGAAGGAAAGATGGAGAAGACATGAAGAAACAATGTCTAGAAAAGGAGGAACAACTTCAAGTTGAGGTAAATATCTTGAAAGGTAAATTAGAAGAAAAGGATAAACTTTTGAGATTTCAAGATAGTACTAAAGCCTTGGATGATATTCTTAGTAGTCAAAGGTCTCCTGCTATCAAGACTGGTCTTGGTTTTCATGAATCTGTTGAAGGTGAATCTAGTTCACAAGGTGAGGCAAGGAACTCTAAAGAGAAATCCAAAATGATCAACAAGGAGATGAAAGGTCAACCAAGGAAAGAAAGTCTTCAAAGAAAATCTTTTTCTCCTCCTATGAATAATGTTGAATGTTATGTATGTCATAATCTTGGACATGTTGCAGCTAGATGTAGAAGAAGAAGAGTTCAAGACTATTATGCGGACAGGTCATCTCAATCAAGGTACTTTAATGGATATTGCTTTACTTGCAATATGTATGGTCACAAAGCTGCTGATTGCTACAGAAGGAACATGAAACATGTTAGATGTTATGCATGTAACAAGCTTGGACATATAGCAAAGGAATGCAGGAACAAAGGATGGACATCACACCGAAAGGAGAAAACCTCATCACACTTGAAGATATGGAGGAAGAAGGAAGTACAGTCAGCACAATGTACTGAGACACAGCACAGCACAGACATATCAGACTCAGGGGGAGCTGAAAGTGTAAACCTTCAGTATCCTGAATCTCATACGCAAGTTCCTTAAAGGGAAGTCGCGTATATACGCGAGTTAGACACTGCAAAGTCGCGTATATGTCAGTCTGAGGAAAAGCAGTGGGGACAGGCTCAGAAAAGGGATCTGATATGATTCAGTCCATTATTTGCTCTATTGGTTAATAGTACAATCGGCTGAGGATGTGTGAAAAATGTTTTGATACTTGTAAGATGTCTAGAAGTGTTTTGATCCTAACTTGATGATGATGATGATGATGTCTTGATGCTTACTGCTGATATATGCATGATCAAATCTAACAGATGGCACAGGTTGAGGGGGAGCATATGCCTTTAGTAATTCATTGTTGGCATTATGGTTAATAATCCTTGGTGATGATTCTTATATGGCTAAATGATATATCTTGCTATGATGTGGTTATGAGTTGTCTATGATAAAATCTCATATGATTCTTGAGGTTACATAGTTGATGATCAGATCAGATTTATGGTTGATTCTTTGATGATGCATATATGGTGCTTACATGGTGATCTTCATAAGGACAAGAAGAAGTACAAAGCTTGAATACACATCTTCCTCACTTGATGATGAGTCACTTATATACTGCTGTTGTCATATGCATAAATATCATACAGTTATGATGCAGACACTCATGCGGATAAGGATTGTTGCTGATGATGATATCAAGAATCTTTGTCAAAAGAATTTGAGCTCAAGATACATAGTGCTGATACATGGATGACTACTCAAAGTTGCTTTATTGGAGACATGGTGATGAGTTCTTATCTATATGATGATAGGTTTATACTTACATATGTTAATTGATGCAGATGTTCCCAAGTAATGATACTTGGATCATGTAGAGCTTGATGAAATGGCTATGGTGGTTTCACACATGATACAATGTGAATGACTCTGAATTCTGTTCAAAGGGATGAATTGATGCAGAAATACCTTGTTATAGGTTGATGACCTATTCTCTACAGGACATTTACAGGTTGCTGATATGGAAATTTGTGTACGCGTGTTGTTTAAAGGATATCCGCGTGCATACGCCGTTTTACAAGGGGATAGTCGCGTATATGGTGTACGCGTGTTGCGTAAGGGATATATGCGTATATACGCATGTTTATGTGTATACAGACGCGTATATGGAGATTTGAAGGAAATCAGCAGGGACAGATGTTGGTTGCAGAAAGTCTGATATAGGTCTGACAGAGATCATCTGGCACAGGTTCAGGGGGAGCAGATAATTTTCCAATGATGCATTGTTGGCATTATCTTAAAGCTTTTGGTTCTAGTTCACATTTGGTGTTGATTTCAGGAGGAACAAAGGCGAAAGGAGAACAGAAGGATCTCTTGGTTGCTGATCTGAATGGTGATTATCAGATGCTGCTGGTGACTTTCATAAGTCTTGGTCTAGTTATTTCGTCTCTATGTCATATATCTCTTTTGTGGTATCTCTTTCATGGTGTCAAGGTCATGTAACGGCCTATTTTGGTTTCCCCACTATGCCTGGGATGATTGATGCAATATGATTGGTTGTCATATGTAAACTTTTGATGTATCCCCACTTGGTTGGGTGGATGAGTCAATTTTTGTATATCCTCACTTAGTTGAGAGATGGATGTATGTATGAGTCTTTGGTGATAGGAAGGTCTTTTATGATGTATAGAGTCATGTTCTTCTTGAAGAACATCTTTTGCAGATCTTGCCTACAGTCAGGAAGAGCATGAACAGCACACTTCAGCAGTACAGAAACTCGGCATGTACTCAGGGGGAGCATTGACAGATTGGTACACCTTGGCATATACAAAGGGGGAGATTATTCAGAGATTTCAGCAGGTACTCAGGGGGAGTATGGACAGTGGAATGATTCAGCAAAGGAAGAGAATATCTTGGTCCACCCTTTGCCCTTGATGTCAAAGGGGGAGAGTGATTTGGTGTTGTTGCCATCAAGTCCAAAGGGGGAGATTGTTGGCATTATGATGCATGTGTTGTACTTGATGGCAACCCTCTCATAGAAGAATATCTCACTTATGTATAACTGGGTGAATCTTCAGAAGAGATATCAGATGTGACTGATGGAGGACAACTCAAAGGAATCAGATGATGAATCTTCAGAAGAGATATCAGATGTGACTGATGGAGGACAGCTCAAAGGAATCAGATGATAGTTCTAAGTGTGACAAGTTAGCTTTGCCATCAAGTCCAAAGGGGGAGATTGTTGGCATTATGAGATAAGTGTTGTCCTTGATGGCAAACCTCACTGATGACAAATCATAGTACAGAAGGTCAGCAGCAAGGAATTGATGATCAGACAGAAGGTCAGCAGCAAGGAATTGATGATCAGACTATAAGAAGAAGAGAAAGTTCATACACGCAGGTTCGTTAAGCCCAAGTCGCGTGTACACGCAGGTTGGCTTCATCAAAAGCGCGTGTATGTGGAAAAGTACCTTTGGTCCATGGCGGTTAGTCCTTGGAAGTTGTGCCTATGGTTTCGGACCATTGTGTCTCGACGGGCGTGTCGATCCCTAGTTTTGAAGTTGATGGTATTGGATTTCTATGGTTTTGGCTCTTGGTATTGAACAAGGCCTAAGGCTATATAAGGAGAAGGAAATCATTAGGCAAGTGTATCTGAAATGTCTTGAATATCTGATGAAGCATTAGATCCAGTATGCAGGGTTATGGGTTGATGATGCATTGCTTGATCTGAGCTAAGGAGAGATCTCATCGGTTGATGGAGAACAAGATCTAAGATCAAATGGTTTGAAATGAACTATCTTTATGATGCTTATTCTAGATCTACATACTGACGCATGTATTGTTCTATAAGTGTTATGAGTATGACTGATGTCTGGTACAGCTGCAAGTTATGAGAAATTATTTTTAGATCTGTACGCGGGTTGTCTTTGATAAAAGCGCGTATACACGCGGTTTTGATTCATCGAAGTAGCGTATACATTGTAAATCTTAATATTTGAAGTTGCAGATGGATCTGATGGTTATTACAGAGTTCTGTGTCTGCTCTGTGTTCTGGTGACTGTTGTTAACAGGGTTTCAGTGATTCAGAGTTTGATGATTGTTTTGAGCTTCAATGATAGTTATGGGTCCAGTATGAAAATTGGATGAAATGTGGCCTTTCAGATTATGTGTTGTGCTTCAGTGTATCCAGTCTGAAAATTGATGAAACGTGGTACCTGGAGGTGAGAAGATTGTAGGCAAGCACCTACGTACTAGTATCTAAGCTAGTACAAAAGCTAAAGGAGATCTTTGGAGCATTGTAGCAGGTAGCAGCCTGCGTACTAGTAAATGGATCGGCTAGTACAAGAGCAAAGGGGGTTGTAGCTCCCGTACTGGTATAAGACTGCACCAGTACAAATATTGTAAAAGGATTTTCTTATTAAGAAGAAGATTGAGATGACTTGCAGCAGGTGGTTTTCACCCACATTGGGTTTCCACCTTATATCTTTGTGTTCATGTGTGTGGCTCTTGTGTGATGTTCTGTTCTGTTATTCTGCACCTGTTTACTGTTAATATGCTTAATAATGATCTGATGCATTTACTGAAGATTAAGCTAACTGAATTATAAGATCTCTGTATATACGCAAGTTTCATTAGACACAGTAGCGTGTACACGCGGGTTCACTTAATTGAAGTAGCGTATATGTTTCTGAGCATTGAAAAAAGTTTGATTGATCTGATAATACTGATTCACCCCCCCTCTCAGTATTATTTCCAACAAATTGGTCACGAAATGTCATAGAACCATCCAAAAGACAATGTAGAATTTTCTCTACAAATTAGCTAGCTCACTGATATCATGTAGAAATTTCACTTGCAGATAAAACTGATATATGCAATGTACTAAAGCATAATACTAGATCTACATCTACGATAAACACATGAGCAACATCAAGAATGAACACATATAACTGATAAAAAGGAATCAATCACACATAACATAGAATATATCACTAGGGAAAGCACCATCATAAAACCCCAACACTGTATTATCAATCAAGTGGAAATCCTCAACAACATACAAAAAGAATCAGCTCAAAAGCTATCCTGCTCTCTGTGCTCTGATGATGAAGCTCTTGGACTACCTAGCCCTGTATATAAAGGTTGCACCTCAAGTTCAAGCTCCTATTTCCTTGCACGGTTTTGACTGGGGTCTAATTACAAAACACATGTAAATTGGCCTGATCATACCTACTGTCAACCTCAGGTCCAACTAAGCAATACTTGAGGACTCAAGTTCCTCCTACATGGAAGGAATACTTACTAGAAATATCCTAGCAACTGACAGAACACTATCCCACCATCTAATCTCATTTGGGTCTCTATCTGAACTGCCATGCATAAGTTATCCATGAGAGAATACTTAGTTATCTGAAAATAATAGCTACCACATGCATGCAAGCATCAACAAACTAGATCTCATTAATTTAACAACTTGTTAAATTAATCTAACTAGACTTGACTAAGTCAACTGATCCTCCCATTATAGAACTCATCCTTAATTCCTCAATCAGTGTAGAAAATCAAAGACACATTCCCCAATTAGTGGAGAAATAATTGCATGTTCTCACAAAGACTCCAAGTTTGCTTTTCCTTAACTAATTAACTCATGGAGAATTAATTAATTAATATTCTAAGAACTGGAAGAACTGGATTCAGAAAGAGAAACCTTCTCCTTCCCCTTCTTTGCCTTACTTACTAAGGCACAGTTCTTCTCATCCTCCATGGATGAAGAACCGTCTCTAGTGCTCCATTTGATCTCCTCCTGCATCAAATCCAACCATAGTCGTTCCCAATCTGGTAGTTTCTCCCTTCCATTAACCAAGTCCTGGTAGCTATGCCAGCTCTTAGGAAGGCCAAGGATTTCTAGACTCACCAGATCATCATCAGTTGTCATGACCCCTACACTTGCAAGCTCATCCCTCCATGCGATCCTTCCAAGCTATATAGTTTGAGCTGTCATCAAGGGCATACTCAAGCCTAAAACCATAGAATGCCATCAGTGAAATAGATGTGATAAGAACTTTAGATCTATATCTCGAATAATAAACTTTGAATTCCTTCTTGTATATTGTACTTCCTTGATCACCTGTGCTCTGATACCATGTAGAATTTTCTCTACAAATCAGCTACCTCACTGATATCATGTAGAAATTTCACCTGTAGGTCAAACTGATATATGTAATGTACTAAAGCATAATACTAAATCTACATCTACCATAAACTTTGTGGAAGCTTAATTGAACATGAGCAACATCAAGCATGAAAACATATAATTGATAAGAAGGAATCAATCACACATAACAAAGAATATATCACTGGGGAAAGCACCAACATAAAACCCAAACACTGTATTAAAAACCAAGTGGAAATCCTCAACAACATACAAAAAGAATCAGCTCAAAAGCTATCCTGCACTCTGTACTCTAATGATGAAGCTCATGAACTACCTATCCCTATATATAAGGGCTACACCTTAGGTCCAAGCTCCTATTTCCTTGCACAGATTTGATTTGGGTCCAATTACAAAACACATGTAAATTGGCTTGATCATACATGTTGTCAACCTCAGGTCCAACTACGCAATACTTAAGGACTCAAGTTCCTCCTGCATGCAAGGAATACTTACTAGAAATATCCTAACAACTAACAAAACACTGTCCCACCATCTAATCTCAATTGGGTCTCTGTTTGAACTGCCATGCATATGTTATCCATGAGAGAATACTTAGTTATCTGAAAACAATAGTTGTCACATGCATGAAAGCATCAACAAACTATATCTCATTAATTTAACAACTTGTTAAATTAATCTAATTGGACTTGACTAAGTCAACTAATCCTCCCATTATAGAACTCATCCTTAATTCCTCAATCAGTGGAGCAAATCAAGGACACATTCCCCAATTAGTGGAGAAATAATTGCATGTTCTCACAAAGACTTCAAGTTTGTTTTTCCTTAACTTATTAACTCATTGAGAATTAATTAATTAATATTCCAAACTGCTGGTAAGACCAAATTCGAATTTACTTCCTATAGATATACCAGGGACTGCTATAAATAGGAAGGGACCCAGAAATGCTATTTTTAGAAGATCTTATTTTTAACAATTTCACCTCTCACCCAAGGTGGCCAAAATGCTCATTGGCCAAACTACTATTTTTAGAAGTGCTATTTTTAGGAGTTCTATTTTTAGAACTTCCTAAATTTAACATTTCTTTTTGCACACTTTTCAACGCTCCCTCTCAACAAGAAAGGCTTCCTCTCAAACCTGATCCTGTAACTCTAGAATGTTCTGCATGTAACACTCAGAACAAAAAAACTCCCAACTGACCTCTCTATTGGGCTAGAAACATACCCTGATGCTGAAGCTCTACCTGCTGGTGACAAGTGTTGCCTCTCTGACCTCTGCGCTACTGCAACATCTCCATGCATCTCCCATCGTTGCACCATTCTATGTGCTACCATGCACTGTGCAACACACTTGTGCCTCTCGCATTGTTGTAGCTTGCATGCTCTGCGTTGTCCTGAGATTCTCTGCACTATAGCTCTCTCTACCGCTCCATCTGCATTTATCTCTACCCAATCAGTCAGTTCTTGCTACTCCACATTGGGGCTCCCGTAGCAAGGTCTCATCCAAGAGGTTGGGTACCTCAAGGATCCTGCCCCTCCTCCTTGGGATGATCACTCTATATCGCCCCACCTCATACATGGAGGTATGGTTGCATGTGATCCATGTGCCCACCTAGCTCAAATTTTCCCTACTAGAGGACTCTGCATGAGTAGATGTCTCTACTCGATCTCCTCTTAGCTTCTCCTGTTGTCACTACTCCACAACCTCCTGAAGCTGCTGCACCAATCGTGGCTCCTCCACAATCATCTAATACTTCTTCTGGCGTTGCATGTTGAGAGGTAATATACCCTCCCTCTCAACCACCAAGTCTCCATCAGTTTCCCTGCTGCTCAAGGCTTTGCATGCATCTTGAACCTCAAGAGCATACAGGTTCTTGACATGTGAACCAATCTTCTTCACCTGTCTAGTGATGATGTGTCTAAGGAAAACCTTTCCCTTACTGAAGACTACATCATAGCCTTTGTCTTCTAGCATCACGATTGACACCAAGTTTCTCTTCAGTCCTGGTACATACTTTACATCGGTCAAGGTAAGGCGAGCTCCATGCTCCCTCTAAAAAATAACCATGCCTACACCTGAGACACTATACTTTTCATCATTACCCATCACTATGAGTATTTGGAGATATTTCTCCTCCAAAGTACTGAACAAACTCTTGTCGTTGATCATGTGGAAAGAAGCTCCACTATCAAGAAACCAACCACTTCCCACCATGGATGAAACCATGCATGTGAAGAGTGTGAAATCCAACTCAAGCTGTGAAGCAAGTGCCTCACCTTCAGATCCTTCCCTGGATCCCTTCTTGGATTTCCTCTATGGATAATTTGCAGCATAATGGCCCACCTCATGACAACGAAAGCATCGCACTTTCGATTTTTCAACCTTCTTCCCACCATTGGAAGAACTGGATTCGGAAAGAGAAACCTTCTCCTTCCCCTTCTTTGCCATACTTGCTAAGGCACAGTTCTCCTCATCCTCCATGGATGAAAAACCATCTCTGGTGCTCCGTCCGATCTCCTTCTACATCAAATCCGATCATAGTTGTTCCCAATCTCGTAGTTTCTCCCTTCCATTAACCAAGTCTTGGTAGCTTAACCAACTCATAGGAAGGCCAAGGAGTGCTAGACTCACCAGATCATCATCAACTGTCATGACCCCTACACTTGCAAGCTCATCCCTGCATTTGATTAGCTTGGTCAGATACATAGAGATTGTCTCATCCTTTTCACACTTGATATTTTGAAGTTTTCCTTCAGTGCCAGCTTCCTCTAATCACTTCTATTCTGATATAAATCTTTCAAAGTTTTCCACATTGCAAACTGAGCTTCATCATCAGAGTACAGAGAGCAGGATAGCAATGTAGAAAACATTGAAAGAATAACTGAGTCTCCTTCCCATGTCTCTGAGGTTGACAGCAGGTATGACCAGCTCAGGTCCAACTATGCAATACTTCAGGACACAAGTTCCTCCTGAATGCAAGGAATACTTACTAGAAATATCCTAACAAATAATAGAACATTGTCCCACCATCTGATCTCAACTGAGTCTCTGTCTGAACTGCCGTGCATAAGTTATCCATGAGAGAATACTCAGTTATTTGAAAATAATAGTTGTCACATGCATGCAAGCATCACCAAACTATATCTCATTAATTTAACAACTTGTTAAATTAATCTAACTGGACTTGACTAAGTCAACTGATCCTCCCATTATAGAACTCATCCTTAATTCCTCAATCAGTAGAGCAAATCAAGGACACTTTCCCCAATTAGTGGAGAAATAATTGCATGTTCTCACAAAGACTTCAAGTTTGCTTTTCCTTAACTAATTAACTCATGGAGAATTAATTAATTAATATTCCAAACTGCTGGTAAGACCAAATTCGAATTTACTTCCTATAGATAGCCCAGGGACTGCTATAAATAGGAAGGGACCCAGAAATTCTATTTTTAGAAAATGCCATTTTTAGCAGTTTCACCTCTCACCCAAGGTGGCCAAGATGCTCATTGGCCAAACTGCTATTTTTAGAAGTGCTATTTTTAGCAGTTCTATTTTTAACACTTCCTAAATTTAGCATTTCTTGTTGCACACTTTTCAATAGACAATGTCGACCTCCGATCTCATAGCCAGACCAACCACTAACTTTCTTCTGGCAGGGCCTACAAAATAAACATATATGTATAATTGGCCTCTTTATAATTTATTATTTTGTTTTTTCATATTACATATTATTTGATAAAATTAATTCAATAAATTTTATTTTTTTATCAATAAAAAATAAATTGAATAAATTATACTTATAAGATAAAATGTTTAAAATATGGGAACTCGTTATAGCATTCTTTAAAGAAAAAAATGAAGCATTGAAGCTGGAGATGAATTGACCGGGGAGTGTGAGTAGTCGGGAGTGTCTAGAAATACCATTCAAACCACAATGTCGACCTCCAACCTCATAGTCAGGGCCGACCTCCAACTTTCTTTCAATAGGAGTCACAAAATAAATATGTTCATATAGTTATGCGCAACCTCATAGCCAGACCGGCCTCTGACTTGCTTCTACAAAGGCCCACAAAACAAACATATGTGTCTATAATTTATTATTTTATTTTTTCACATAACATATTATTCAATCAATGTAATTTAAAATACTTTATTATTTTTTCAATAAAGAAATAAATTCAACATATTATTTTTATAAAATGTTTAATATTTAATTTCTAACATATCAACTCATGATAAACTTCATCATAGACAAAAGTGAACCTAGATTATCAGCTGAATTGGCTGGGGACTGTCAGTAGTTGTGAGTGTCTAGAGAGACCATTCAAACTAAAATGACGACCTTCAATCTCATAGTGGGGGCCAACCTCCAACTTGATTTTAGTAGGGGCCACAAAAGAAACATATGTATATAGTTACAAGTGTTTACAACGACCACCTCTGACCTCATAGTCAGCGCGACCTCCTACTTGCTTCTTCAAAGGCCCACAAAACAAACATGTGTCTATAATTTATTATTTTATTTTTTTCACATAACATATTATTTAATAAATGTAATTTAAATTACCTTATTCTTTTATCAACAAAGAAATAAATTCAAAAAAAATATTTTTATAAGACATTTAAGATTTAATTTATAACATATAAACTTTATCATAGACCTCATTTAAGTCGTTTTTAAGAAATAATAATAATAACAACAATGAACCTATATTTTGAGCGGAATTGGTCGGGGAGTGTCTAGAGAGACCATTCAAGCTACAATGTTGACCTTCGATCTCATAGTGGACATCGACCTCCGACTTTCTTTTAGTAGGACCCACAAAAGAAATATATGTGTATAGTTACACATGTTTACAATGACCGGCTCTGACCTCATAGTCAGTCTGACTTCCAACCTGCTTCTACGAAGGCCCACAAAACAAACATATGTGTTTATAATTTATTATTTTATTTTTTCACATAACATATTTAATAAATGTAATTTAAAATACCTTCTTTTTTTTATCAACAACGAAATAAATTCAAAAAATTATTTTTATAAGACATTTAATTAAAGCTCTTTCAGAAAGATTATTATTCTTTCTATCTAATAGTTTCAGATAACAAATCCAAAAACTACGTAAAAATTAAAACAAAATTAGGATTAAAATTCTTAAAAACAAACACGTTAGTCATTGTTTAAAGAATAAAACAATTTTGAATATGGTTCATAAATTACAAAAGCCGAAAACAACAAACTTAAACGTCAGTAGCAACTTCAAAACCGCTTGAACCTCATCCTTTTCCAAGATGGCTTGGACGTTAACATTTTCCTTATTATTCTTCTCCCAAAAGATGTTGACTGCCGAACCATGAAGTTGGCCCCGAACTCAACTACGGGTTTCCTCTTACTACAAAGAAATAGAAAAGATTGCACTGGAGATAGATGCCCCTATTCTAAACTTGATTGTTTTTAAATGTGGTCTCACAACCGTGGCTCAAACATGTCCTCTATGCATAAAATTTAGGAAGAGCGTACATTACAACGTCCCACTATTGGAAACTCAAAATACTAGTAACATTGGTCTCAAAAGTTCTCCAATATCGTTGAAACATAAATTTTATGATCGATTCTTTTCTGTTTTTTTTTTCTAAATAGAAAATGTCTGACACTATAATCTCTCGTAGCTTAAAGTATAACTTTTATTCCAATAAATTTAGTGTTTTGAAAAAGAAATTGATAGAATCTATGTGTCCTATCACAATCGAATGAACGTAAAGGGAATGAAAAAACTTGCATACACGACTCTACTAAAATGCAAACATGCATCAACTTCCGACATCACAATGTGTTGCCCCTGACTAAGGCCGGACTTATCTTCTTCCCGAGATAGATGTATATGTCAATAGAACTTTGACCCCTTGACTATATAAAACAACACGATGTGCATTTGGAGCCACCATCTTGCTCACGAGCCTTATGAAAATGCAAAGATACTTATACTCCTAACTTCGCAAGTTTCAAAGTAAATTCTGGGAAATCTTCGCTGTAACTGGTATAAAAGATTCGGGGTCGGAAAAAAAAAAAAAACCAAAACATATGGAATTGGGCTCGGCACCTTGCCCATAGGACTTCCGCAAATGCAAAGATGGGTCGACCTCCGACCTAGCTTTGGTTAGTCAATACTGGTTTATTCTTACGAAATTGCGTCCAAACCATCGAAACTTAAGTCAGAAATGTATTCAACACGTATGACCCATTAACCTAGAGTTTGTTGACAGAGAGAACTCAAAAACTTACCAAGTTTTTGTGGCTAGAATCCGACAATCCGCTTTCCTAAACAACTCTTATGCTCTAAATTCTAATGTTTCCCCTGCGAATTCTGTGAAATAGTGAACCATTAGAACTCCAAATTGTGCACCATGACCATTAAACCATAAATAATTTTCATACACTTACCTATAAAATCTTCGTCGAGGAGGTTAGAAAACTTGCATCTTGCAACAAAACCAAACAACTTCAGCATTTTGCACAAAAATTCTACTACTCGCATCCACCAAAAAAAAAAAACTCACTTGATAATAAGGAAAACCTCACGACAAGAAATAATGCCGCACATAAAACACAAGCACAAAAACAATAAATCAAGCCTCATTGAGCACCAAAACACTGAGAAAAAAACTAAAACAACCACTTTGAACACCGAAAACAACTAAATCCGCTTCTCGATAATCCATCGACCATAATAATAAATTCTCCACCAACACTTTTAAAATCAAATTGACACCACGAGAGCTTAAAGCAGCCTAAGCTAACTCCCAGTTGTACGAAGGATCTCCCTTCCTTGTACCTACATTGTACAATCTGATCTATCGTGCATGGCAGGATGACATCAACCCTCGAAATCCAGAGTCGGGGATGTGGTGACGTGATTGGATCAGTACGGACAAACCAATAGCTTGGAACCGATAATAGAACAAGGCTTACATAGGCATTTGAGGATCAAATTTTTGTAATTTTCCTTCGTACATTTTAAACAAAATAGGAAATGGAATAAATGAATTAGTGGGTTGATACACCTAACTGAGTCACCACACATTGGTTCATCTCTCTCTCTCTCTATATAAGTGGCACACTCATTGAACCAAATATATAAGTGTTCATTCTATAATTCGTTGATACACCTATTTATATTATTCTCCCAAACCTATGAGATTCTCTTATTATACACATTGGTAATGACTAGGGATGAGATTCCCAACGCCCACCTTACTACACTCCATCCATCACCTTGTAGATGTGTAATTAAAATTTTATATAATTGCTTTTACTTGTTACTTAAATGAAGGATATATGCAATTATTTCATTATTGAATATGCAATTTACACATTCAATATAATAAAATGTGTAATTCTCTTATGTTTAGTTAAATTGTGGTGTGTGTGTATGTATATATATATATATATATATATATATATATATATATATATATATATATATATATATATATATATTAAACAAATAAAGTCAATATAAAAAATTCACTATGGTTGAGTGAGTTTATTACTGTGTTGCTAAAAAGTGAGATTTCTAATTACTTCCATAACTATGTAGTTGAAAAATAACCTATATTTATACAAGAAATATAGATCCATGTTAACCTTGGATCAAATCTAACGTTAACATGGATCTCTACTAGTAATAGTCACAATAGAAAGTTTTATATCAAAGTTAATTAATCCATTTTTTTTTTCTTTTCAGTTAAAAAATGTCATGTCCATAATGCGGTGCACCTAGGAGGAGATATCTCAGCAGAAATACTTGCACACACTGGGTCGGATCATTGGCCAATCGCTCTACAATGGCGGAGACCAGGTGATTTGACGAAAAGACCCTTCCGCTTTGAGGGGTTTTGGCTTACGCACCCTGCATTCAAGGACTTCGTCAAAACCACTTGGACATCCTTCGAACCCCCAGAAGGTGCAAAAATGTATCAGTTTCAACAGAAGCTAAGATTTCTAAAAAATCAACTAAAAAGATGGAATACGGAGACCTTTGGAAGCATATTTAAGGCGCAACAAGAGTTGAATCAGGAACTGGTGAATCTCCAACAAAAGATAATCACAGAAGGGCATACGGAGGCTACACTGGATTAGGAACGGCTCATTCACAGTCAGCTCGAAGACAGAAGAAAGCAGGAGGAAATCTACCTGAGGCAAAAGTCAAGGGTCAGGTGGCTGAAGGAGGGGGAGCACAACACCAAATTCTTCCACAGAACCACGGTGCAGAGGGATGCATAATAATATCCCCTTCATCCAGAATCTAATAAGGTAAAAAGTAGAGACGCATGAGGAAATCGAAGAGGTTCTCCTCAATCATTTCCAACATGTCCACCGGGAACCAATAGAAGATCGGCAACAGGCTATTGGGAAAATAATCAACAATGTGCCAAAACTCATCACGGAGGAACACAATGAGCTTCTCATGCGCCCTATTCTTCCACAGGAGGTAGACGAGGCAATGTCCCATCTCAAAGAAGGAAAGGCCCCTGGCCCAGATGGATTCACAACCACGTTCTTCCACGCTTTTTGGGACATGATAAAGTTGGAGGTTTGGCAGATTGTAGAGGAATCAAGGGCCATGCGCTGGCTTCTCCCCTCCCTCAACTCCACTTTTATCACTCTCATCCCTAAAGAGGAGGACTCCATTACCCCTGACAAGTTCAGGCCCATAGCTCTTTGTAACATCATATACAAACTCATATCAAAAGTTATTGCAAACAGGCTTAAACCCCTATTACCTCTGCTTATCTCTCCGGAACAGTCGGGGTACGTGGAAGGATGACAGATAATGGATGGCATCCTCCTCACGCACGAGATAATCCACTCCCTCAAGCATTCCAAACAAGCAGGTATGATACTCAAACTGGATCTCTCTAAAGCTTTCGATAAGCTCAGTTGGACTTATATTCATCACATGTTAAAAGCTTTTGGATTTGGCTCCATGTGGATTCGCTGGATCATGAGCCTAATCACTTCCACTCACTTTTCCATCCTGGTGAATGATATCCCTTCCCGCCCTTTCAAGCCCTCTCGAGGTATCAGGCAAGGTGATCCCCTATCCCCCTTCCTCTTTGTTCTTATGGCTGAGGGTCTTGGTAGACACATCAAACACGCCCTCCATTCTCAACAGCTTAAAGGCATTTCTGTTCACAATACCCCTGCCACCTCTCATAAGCAATTCATTGATGATACCATGCTTTTTGGCTATCCTTCTGTCCAGGAAGCCTCTCGCTTAAAATCCCTCCTCAACGACTTCTCTGAGGCTTCTGGCACCCATGTCAATAACTCCAAGTCGCAGATCTTCTTCTTTCACACTCCTCCTTCTGTTAAATCTGCTGTCACTCGCATTCTTGGCTTCCCCTCTGCTACCCTCCCCTCCAAATATCTTGGAGCTCCCCTCACTGCCTCTGCCATAAAGCATCCCGCTTGGCGCTCTCTCCTAGACAAGCTTGAGTCCCGTCTCAACCTTTTGACCTACAGATCTCTAAACCTTGCCAGTAGGGTGGTGCTCATCAAATCTGTCCTTCAAGCCATGCCGCTCTACCTCTTCTCCACCCTAGCAGCACCTAAGTGGGTCCTTAAAAGAATAAGGAGCCTACAGCGTGATTTTCTTTGGGGCAGCTCGGCTACCAACCGTAAATGGGCTTTGGTTAAATGGTCTACTGTATGCATGCCCAAAGACAAGGGTGGCATTGGGCTAAGGGACCCAGAGTATAGCAACTCCATCATGAATGCTAAGATTTGGTGGCAATGGATCACTAACCCAGAAAAGCCATGGGTAAAAATCTGGAGAGCCAAATATGCTAACAATAGACCCCAAGAAGAGCTCATCAGATTTATTCCCACTGAAAAAGGGTCGTTAATCTGGAATGCGGCCAAACAGCACTATCGGCTAATTCAACAGCACAGCTTCTGGGAAATTAGGAATGGCCGCATGGCTAGACTCTCGACAAATGCCTGGAACCAAATGCCCAAGCTTACTAGTGTTCTTCATCCATCTATGATACCAGACAGGCCGGAGCAGCAACAGGATAAAGTTCATCATTTTTGGATGCAGGAGTTGGAGCACGGATTCAGAAAATGGAGACAGAGTAACCAAATTATCAATAACATAAATACACAGGAGGCAGAAGAATTTGAGAAAGAGCTAAGAAAACGAAGCATAAGGCAGGATGAAGGCCACGACATTCTCAGATGGGGTTATCAACCCAAAGGGACCTACACCACCTCCGAAGCCTACAAGTTGGTCTGCTACTTCCCCTCTCCTACTGATCCATTATGGAGCAAAATATGGGGACTCGGATCATGGCCCAAAATCTCCTACTTCCTCTGGCTGGTAGGACATAAAAGAATTCTCACATGGGATAAACTAAGGAGACGAAGCTTTCAAGGCCCCTCTATTTGCCATAACTGCTTTCAAAGCGAAGAGACCCTTCAACACCTCTTAGATACCTGCTCCTTAGCCAATCAGTTATGGGAAAAGGTGAGCTTCAGATGCCAAAAAAGTTGCAGAGGGGATAACGACATCATCAATTCCATAAGGCAATGGCCAAAGAACCCCTACAATTGTGAGATCCTCAACCACCTGTGGAAAATCATCCCGGGAATTGTCCTTTGGAATATCTGGAAGGAAAGAAATAAACGTATCTTCAAAAACAAGCGCTCTCCTATTGAAGAAATATGGAACAGGCTACACGGGAATCTCAAAGAAACTATGTTGCTCCGATCTTGGACGAAGGAGGATCTCCCCTCTACAGATAATGAGAAAAACATCCTCGATAATTGGCAACTGCAACTGCCACAAGAAGTCTCCAAGCATAGCCCTTCCAATAGTAATATCAAGGACAACAGCTGCTGGAACGCCCCCCCTATTAACTCATTCAAACTCAACTTTGATGGGGCTTCCAAAGGCAATCCTGGAGCAGCTGGATATGGAGGAATTCTGAGGAACCATGAAGGTACTCCTCTGCAGATCTACTTTGGAAATATGGGGTGGGATACCAACAACTCCGCAGAGCTAGAGGGCCTCTGGCAAGGTCTCTTACTAGCGGGGAACCTCAACCTTCAACCATTGATTGTGGAAGGGGACTCCCAGATCCTCATCAACATGGCCACTCGCATACAGAATGGCTCCCAAGCCAGGAAAATTGCTTCCAGTTGGAGATTAGAAGCGAGGCTAAACATCATGGCTCAGTATCTGCGCAATAATAGAGCCATCTCCTTTAATCACATAAAAAGAGAGGGCAACAAGATAGCTGACCTCCTGGCCAACATTGGGGTAGAAAATGAACAGATCATCCTATCAGGAAACACGGATATCATTCCGAACAATCTCCAGGCACAGGATTGTGAAAGCCTTATCCAAAGAGATGCAGTCTCCCCGGATGCGGGTGTCAGTACGTCTGCAAGTGAAGGGCCACATGGCCAACATGTGCCGCCTCGTGACCTTCAGCGGAATTCATTACCGATTGCCGCGAAGGAATAAAGCTCTGAAACGATTGCACAGGGCCTTCAATGCAACACAAGGTGAATTGGTTTGGTTGCAGAGAGCATTTATGGCGTCCAGGAATCGAGAGAATGTTGAGAAGCTTAAATTGGGAGAAAGAATGGGGCAGGTCCATACTCAGAGTAAGGAGCACGCCGCAAAGGTTTGTGTTGGCTATCTCTTCCTCCAGGAAGCAGCCTCGGCTGTTACAGCTAGTTTACAAGAGGTCAAGGGACATTTCGAGCTCGTATGCCCTGTTGATAGCGGTGTGGGTGATACTGTGCTTCGTTCAAGATCTGGTGGGAGAGAACTATTCTCCGTCAAGCGGGGGAAACCTTCAATTGACGCTCTGTTTCACTCCGCCAGCATCACTGCAAATATGGTCAGACCAAGGGAAAGGATGCCTTGTAGACGAGGCACAAGTCGAGGAGGCTCATCACACCATCCCGCTGCGGATTCCCACCACCATTGTTGTTGTTGTTACTGCCACAGAAGGGCAGGGGCTACTCCCATACAGGCTGCTCAATTCATGGACACAGGCGGCCCCAATGCAGGACCACCCTCTCTTCCAGCATTTGGAACTGTCGTTTTCACCCTCGGCAGCTCGAGGAATAATTCATTCATCAATGCACACATCTCAGTCTTATTCATTGAGGACACTTAGGAAGGTGAGGGCGATTCGGGCAGCAAGGAGGCGCTATCAGATGAGCAACCGAAAATCATCGAGGAAAAGGCAGAGGGAATCCCTAAGCATACTCCCATCCAACCTCAGAAGCAGGAGGCGTTGACCTCCAAGAAAGCTGCAGTGGAAGAAAAGGAAGGCCTCCCTGAACATTACGGATGGTGTCCGATCATCGAGGAGAAGCTCGAGGAGTAGAACTCTGCGGCAAGCTCCGACGTCCTTCACTTTTGTTCAGGTCTGGTTTAAGTCCTCTGTCTCGGTCTCTGTCTGTGTCTGGGTCTGGTATAGGGTATATGTTTATGTCAGTGTCTCTCAAGTTCATATAGAGGTCTATATTTGCTATGGCTCTGATAGTAGGATTCGTAAAGGCGCTGTCATAGGTCCTATGTCGCCCCTGCGAGGGAAGTTTTTGAGTTTCACAGCCCCTGCGTGGGTTATTTTTGCTTGGATTGAAAACAATGTTGTGGTTTGTGGCGTTCTGGATGACATTCTGGTTGGAAATGCTACCCCTGCGTGGGCTAATATGGAGTCGCGAGCTGATAACCCACAGAGCCACAGTCGGCCTTGGGCAACTTGACTTTCTGTTTGTAATGTTTTCCTGTACATAATATAATAGAATAGCATAGATTTACTGAGAAAAAAAAAATGTCATGTCCATAAGTGTGATTGAACTATATTATTACATGCCCTTTTAAACGTGTATATGTTTAACTCATTTTTTTTCCATGGAGAAAAATTGTAATTTTCTTTCATTATATAATGATGCAAAATTACATTATGTAGATGAATAGTCTTGCATTGCCATAAACATTATTCATGTCTACTTTGTACAAACCACAAGAGTACCTAAAATTTAAACAAATAAATTATGTTGTATATACAAATCCTACCTAAATAAATTATGACCGTATTTTTATAGTAGATTTTGTGATAAAAAAAATAAGTTGTTGTTCTTTATAACAATAACATGGAAAGAAACAAAAGTACGCATTGCATTATGTAGATGGAGCTTGTTGATCAGGAAGACCACTTTCCATGAATGGTCAGTGATAGTAGTCATAAAAAGTATCTTCCCTATTATATTTCATGAGGCATGAGCCATAATACAGTTAGTTTTCCTATGTGTTGTGGTCCCTATAAACATAAGAGCAAGTGTACAAGTCAAAATTTGATTTTATAGGAAAAATTTCCTCCAAAAATAATAAAAGTAGCTAATTTTTACATCGTTGTGTCTCATTAAACCATTTTTGCACATTCATGAAGCCCCCTAACAATTGGATGGATCTACATCGATGTTCTTTTTCAAAAAGAATGACCTTCAACATCATGATCTCAGCATAATTATTTGTGCCTGTATCCAAACACATTGCTAAAGAAAAAATATGATTTTTTAATAAATTTCCACCACCCCGCAGGTTCTATTAGTACCTTGAGATGCTGTAACATTCTCTGGCAACTTGTAAATATCAAATCACTGCAGTTAAAGGCATTATGATAATTTTACAGACCTTGTAAAGGTAAACCAATGATTAGGAAGTTACAAATTATATTTACAAAATATGGTAATTCTTATGCAAGATTGTGCACAAGTTACAATGGAAAGTAATGTCGAATGAACCTCACATGTTTGGCTAGTTAGACAGTTATGGGCTAGGTGGTTCCCTACCCCTAACCTCTCCTTGAGAAATAAAAAATCTCCAAAAAGGGAGCCAAAAGAGTACAAGGAACCTTAGGTGATCGAGGAGAGAGAAACCACAATAAACAGTGGACAGAAAAGATTACAGAGGTAATTTTCCATGATGTTCGGCCAAGTGGATATGTGCAATAATAGAGTTGTTTAAAATTAAGTCTAGTTGAGACCGGATAGTCACTGAAACATTCCACTGTGTAGTACTATCTACACTATACATGTCGTGCTTGTGAGGACAACTCAGGGGAGATGCATTGTGAAGACTTATCTCATTGGTAGGGAGGAAAAAGACATTACTTTATGTGTGGTTGTGTGATCTTGTGGGTATTGATAGGGATAAAAGATATGCATTGCACCATATTGATTATATCTACTATCTCTTTAAAATTAGTTTTAGTTTTAATTGGAAAGAAAATAGTATGAAAGAATTTGTTGTATGTTATATGTATAACAATAGTAGTCCTAATTGAAGAAGTAAACATAACTTTATTAAAGAATGGACAGCCTAGCTGTACTGCTAACCTGCAACAAGGTTTTTGCTTAGAGTTTGTATGTAAACAAATAAACACAAAAAAAACATAAATCTAGAATTGGATCAATTTAACCATTGTCATTTGGAAGACACTGGGGTTACTCTCTAGGCTAAGTCTTTACGACAGCCTGGAGTTAGTCCCTCTGTCCTCTCAATAATACATAACTAGCAATTATACAATTAAACGCTTAGTATCACAGATTTACAAGAAACAAAGAACTGGAACTACAAATAATAATTACCATATAAATTTAACAACTAACAGAAATAACTGAAATGCAACTGAAAACAACAACCATCCATTATAATGTTTTATCTACCCATCTGATATCAATATAAAAATGTTACGTGATAGAACTACCAAAATCAAGAGAGTATGTGCAAAAACTTAGAGCATAGACATATTTATCTCAAAACCATATCAAAAGATATTTTTAACATCATTATTTAAAAAATTCAATGACTTGAAGACTAAATGTCATTTCCTATTAAACAAGTGTAAATAATGTATATACATATAGTCTAAATAGACATGACTAGGAGCCAAAATGTTAGAAGGAATTGTATCTAGCACCATGCTCGTTGTACAATGGAGTTTAACCAAAAAAAAAAAAACTCTTTCGCAACCATTTGCTAGTTAAAAATAAACTAAGATAAAGAAATATCGGTTCTAAGAACTCAGTATTTTCCAACTGTAACCCTCGATTGAAAAACATTATTCCTAGAAGGGAGCATATCCTCTCTTTACAGAGTCAAGAAATTGTGTCCATACCTGGAAGAACGGAGCGAACAAATCCCTTAGTATATACTCCCGAGTCCTAAAGATGTATGGAGTTATAACAATAAGAAATGTTACCTGCGATAAAGAGGCATGAGTTTGTTAATAATAGGGAAGAAACCTACTAAACTTTTGTGGAATATAACTAGGTAAATAAAGAGTTATTATCCTGAAGAAGAAGAAATCGGCTCCTTTCATGTCTTCTAAAGATAAAAACAGACAGGGGTCATATTGATACCTCCAAAAATTGAATAGTAACTAAAGGAAAACTTAGTCTTGCATCAAAGGGACATGAATACCTGTGGGTTAATGTGTGAGCGCAGAACCATCTATTCACACCTGTAGTAAGCATGTGTCTTGGTGGGGTTACGAGTTCCTGTTGCAGGAAATTTATCATTATTAAAGCATGTGGGACAAAGAACACTTCCAATATCCAGCAAGCAATGAATCCAGGGCTTACCTATGTAAAATGTCTGCTAAAAACCTCATGGATGTCGCAATCAAAACTTAAAATAACTGAGCAATTCATTTTCTAGGAAACCCCTTTAGAAAGGACTAAAATTCTTCATTGTGATAAACATAAAACCCTAATCAAGTCCAAAGCAAAATCCTCAAAACAAGTGATCCAAATAACTTCCGAGGGGCGTGCGATCGAGGAGGTGGTTACCCTTAGACTTCCTTTGTCATTCTCCACCGTTGATACATCGATATGGGAGGAAAATCGTAGATCTGGTTCTGATCCCAAGGACCTTGCTACCAGGTGTAGGGTAGTGAAGTGGTCTTTAGAAACTCACCTCTCAACTAGAGTACAAGGAAAATACAATTGAGATCTTTAACACTGGCTAAATGCTAGTTGGGTCTCTATAAAGAATATTAATTATAACCCATAAAATCCATCAAAGTGTTGCAATATAATCATGACAATAATACGATATTCATTGTTGTACCAAAATATAAACAATATATGTTAACTGATGTATGGTTTTTTAATAGATGTTTTTTCACTGTAGTATTATTACATATTTTTATTGTGTATTTTATTTTTATATTTTATGAATAGGGGACATGATAAGTGATATTAGAGCCACGTTCCAAAGTTGTGCCCTCTTTGGGTAGTTAAGGTAATAACAAAAAACAAAACTTATATATTGAGAGAGTGAAAGAAAAGAGACACCATGATGATTGTATGGGCTACACCAATAAGACCAACAATGGGAACTAGACCAGTGCCATTTACAAAAACTAACCTGGAGATGAGTGCAATGGGGGGAAGAATCCAAAAATACTAGCTCTACATTATTTGAGGTGGTACAAGAATTAAAGAATGAAATTGCTAGGTTGAGAGCCGATAATGAAAGGTTGATGCAGGAACAAGAGAAGATAATGAAAAGCCTTTCAGATAGGTAGAACCATCAACATCCTTCTCCAAACCCAGACCATTGAAATAGAACCGAGACACATAGACAAGGGGGTGACAACCTAGAATCAGAAGGAAATCAAGGGAACCAAGAAGAGACATCTGATAATGTGTTAGATCATAAAGGACCTAAGAGATAAAAGGTCAAGTTGCAAGGAGAGTTTAAGAAAATTAAACCTCTAACATTTGATGGCTAACAAGAAGAGGTTGTTGAGGCTTGGCTTATTAGCATGAATAAATATTTCCAAATCAATATGTAGATGATGCAGATCTACAGGAGTTGGAGATGATGCTAAGATGTTACTACATGTGGATGATGCAGATCTACGAGAGCTAGAGCTGATGGCTCAAATGTCATTTATGTTTTTGAGTTGGCACACTAGTTAACATTGATGCTTTGACACATTTTACAAGTAAAGAATTTCCACCGTAGGTCGAGTCCCTATAATCATACTTAAGTTATAGATGAAAGTTCAATTTGTTGGAGTTTGAAGGGAAAATTACCAGTCATGACAAACCTAGCCGTCAAATACGATCAACAATGCATTGTTACCATCATCAAACAATGTTGTGATATTGGAAACGTTTAACCTGGTCAATGTGTTCTTTGTCTCCAGGACAATGAAACCAATTTCCACTTGTTTCTTCAATGCCCTGCTGCCCAAGCAATATGGCATGAACTCTCGCTTCTCCATAGCTTCCCTCTCAGTCTCTTCTCTTCCATTCAGGATGCTTTTATATGGTGGGCAGATCAAAGTTCTGACAGACAAGCGCTCTTCTGCCTCACATGCTGGTATATATGGTTATGGAGGAATCGGCGCATTTTTCAGGCCTCCAGCCTGCCTTTGAACTCCATCCTCCCAATCATCATGGGATCTTTATCCACTCAGAACTGACTGGCGATTCCAGCAATGGTTTTTACATGAACATGTTTTTTTCTCTATGGCTGTAACTGGTTATACATCGGCATTTACTCTCTACTATCAGGCTCTCTATATATGTTTTTGCCTTGGTTGATAGCACATGTTGCTGCTTGCTTTATTATTTTGATTCTTAGCTACATGCAGCTGTTTATATCTCACGCATCTCCATAACAGAATCTCTAATTATGTCTTTGCCACGGTTGATTAGCTCAAGCTGATGCTCTCTTTATATTTTGATTCACAGCTCTTAGCTGCTGTTATATCCCACGCATCTCAATATGCGCCCATTCGGAGCGTTGTATTCATATATTCCATAGACTGTGGTCACAAATGTAATCTCGATCCATACATTTCAATATATATTATGCCGATTTTTTCCTACTGAAAAAACATTATGGTTACAAAATTTTTTGATGGTGACATCGATTTAAAATTAGCGTAGTTTAAGGCATATTTACCAAGTTCGGCATCAAAAAAGTTCGGAAATTCATTGATATGATTCTGTTCACCATTTGATACGCTTTGGTTCGCCATCTAACCACTAGAGCATTCACCAGTTTCTGAATGGCTTAAAAAGTACGAAAAAATAGTAATTTATATATTAAAAAATGTTTTGCAACTTTTATATTTAAAAATATAAAATAGTAAATTGTTTATTAAAAATGTGGCTTTTGTATTAAAAAGTACAAGCAAGAGTAAGTTCTATATTTTAAAATTTTTAAAATATAGTTTTTAATATTCGTTATTATCTAAATTGGTTTTACTAATAGTTGATTTGGAATTTAATTAAAGCATTTATTTTTTGATTTATCAGAAATATTAATCTACAGACTGATTATTGAATAAATTTGGATTTTAAAAGGAATTAGTAATTGAGAAATAATTTTTTTGGTTTGTGGAAATTATTTAAATATCCAATATTTCATTCTTTACATTGTACGTCAATTTTGAGATTTTGTTATTTATATTATTATATTTTATTTATCTTAAATAAATAAATAGATAGAAACAATTAACACTAGATATAAGGAAATAAGGGTATCATTATAGGAAAGATTTTATTTAATTTTATAAAAATTTGAAAATAATAATAATAATATGTTAATTTATATAAGATGTATATTTTTGAAATTTTAATTTTTTTTAGTATTGAATTTTATACAATACAATTTGAATTTGGTAAATATGGTGTAAAAACATTATAGTTTTGTTTGGAAAAAATAGGAATTTCTATAAAATTTTGAGAAAATACTAGGTTATCATTGTTAAACTTCAGGATTTTGGAGTACCCTCGAGTTTTTAATGGTGCTTATCCATCTCTGCGATTAAAAAAATGATTTAGTTAGTAAACAAATTAGCCCACCTTGTTATACAAGGCCTTTGAATCATGTTTTTTATAGCTAAAATAGATTCAGCACCATCAAAATCCTATAAAACACCTAAAATTATGAAATTTGACAACTTTTATTTAAATTTACAAAAATCCCTACATAATTTTATAAAATACAAACATAATTATTAGACTACGGACTTTAAAATTAGAAACACCCCTCCAAATCCTCGGTAGACAACGCCTTCGAAATTACAACAAGCCCCTCCCATATTTGCGTCCTCATCGAATAAATTTAAACTCCTCTGGGCCATTCCAGATTTGTCTCCTCTGGGCCCTTCCAGATTTGTCTCCTCGAAAAGGGTCTCAGAAATATCAGCGGTACGGTCTAAAAACTTGTGATGTATTTTTGATGATATGACGTCCGCATGACTGGACACTCGGCTTTCCGTAAACTTTTTTAATTTTAAGGAGATGACATACGGTGAGGATTCCAAAGCTAGGGGAGGGATTCCTATTCTTGTGCAGGGACCAGTAGTTGATATAATACTGGTCCCACCAAACCACTAGTGATTAAGACTTGTGAAACCAAATTTTAAACAGAAATAAATAACATTATGTATAAATAAGTTTTAAATTATGTCCAAAAATCACCCATACATTGACTGGGCCCACAACTGTCCATAAATAGTATTTTACTACTTAATATTGCAAAACATATTGACCCAAGTAGAAAACAGCTAGAGCCATAAAGGCTTCCAAACTGGTCTATTCCAGAAGTACAAAACAGCAGTCACTTCAACCCCCACTCATGAGAACTCCAACTTTGCATCCCAAATAAATATGCCTACCTGCACATAACAAAAGGAATGTATGTCAGCCATAACTGCTGTGTTGTTCAACAACTAAGCACCCTATGTTCAATAAATGACACCCAACCCAATAACAATTAAATCCAATTTGTTCAATAAATGACACCCAACCCAATAACAATTAAATCCACTTTGTTCAATAAATGACACCCAGACCCAATAACTGCAATAAATGACACCCAACTCATTGTATTTCTCATTAAAACAAATCAAAGCACATGGATCAACAAATAAACAATTCCCAACCATTAGATCACAGCAAATTAAATCCATACCACACATTCAAAATGAAGCCATTGCAATCCATGTGCATCCATGTCCACCAATTAAAATCAAGTCCCCAAAACTATAAAACAAATCCACCCACTGTTGAAGTTGCATCTTATGCTTTCAAACTATTCAGCAAACTTGAAGACAACATCACAAAACAGTGGCCAATATATTCAAGTTAGTTATATCTTCTTACAGTTCTATTTTCATTTATCAGATTTTTCTTACATTACAGTTCTGTTACAGTTCTGTTTTCATTGTTTTCATTTATCAGATTTCTTACATTACAGTTCTGTCCATTCATTTATCAGATTTCTTACATTACAGTTCTGTCCATAGGGTGGTGACAGTTAACCTATACAGTTACAATTAACCTTTTTTATACAGAGTTTATAGATCATTTTTTCTAGGATTACAAACAAATTAGTGCAGTAAGCTATCAAACATATTGCTCAGAAAGACAGCAAATCAAATAAGAGGACAAGATGCTATTAGATTTTAAGTCTGCTTAATAAAACAGGTGTTTTTAAGTTTAAAAATACTTGGGCTAGGGGAGGGACGCCATTACCTGTGCGCCCTCCCCTCCACCTGGCGGACAAGCACGTTGCAGGCACGTGGCCTCGTACGACACCACGCCAACTCAATCCGCCACCTGTTAAGGAACGTGTCAAGGGTTTAGTGTTTATTTAACGACCATGGAGGGGCTCATTTCCGCCTTTACCGCGCGATGTATGCTCCGACTGTGGGTTATTTTTAAGTCTGCTTAATAAAACAGGTGTTTTTAAGTTTAAAAATACTTGGGCTACATTAGTAATCCAGCTCGCTATTAAGCCATAGCTGCAAAACTCAAAACTTTAAAGGTGCCAATTTCAAAAATACTAGTTTAAGTTCAGTTACATTTTACAATGGTCGCGCTTAAGTGGTATACCAGGAAAAACAGATACTGAAGAAACCCGTGAACTTACATGATTATGAGAGAAAATTTCACAAATATATCAAAATATAATGAAAAGTGAGACCTCTCAGCCGAATTTTAAGTTCAGTCACATTTTACAAAGGTCGCGCTTATTTTTGCTCATGCAACAAGCACATGGAACAAACTAAATAGGATTTTAGTGAACTATCGGTGAAGTAATATGAGGAGATGCAAGCCATTTGTTTCAAAAAGCCTAAGGACAAATTAATTGAAAGAAGAGACAGAGTAACTGTAAAGGAAACAATCAAAACAGGGCACTGAATCCAAATTTCCAGTAAGCATGGTAAACACCAATAAAATACTAAGCACTGAAGCAATAATTTCAACGATTCAAATTTCCAGTAAGCATGGTAAACACCAATAAAATACTAAGCACTGAAGCAATAATTTCAACTCTTTTGAAATTATGTAAAGATAGAGAAAAAGACTCATTTAGACATTACATGAAAAACTAAAATCAAACTCACAAATTCCATATCAGTCAAGTGGGAAGCATTTCTAAGTTTTTGTAACCAGATATACGAAGCAGAGGAAGACATGTCCCAATAATGTAAATAAAAGCACAAGTTTACCTCCATCGTAAAAATCTTGTTTTGACCTTATTTGTTGACCTTATTTGTTGCTTACCTTACAGGAAGCACTGAAGCAATAATTTCAACTCTTTTGAAATTATGTAAAGATAGAGAAAAAGACTCATTTAGACATTACATGAAAAACTAAAATCAAACTCACAAATTCCATATCAGTCAAGTGGGAAGCATTTCTAAGTTTTTGTAACCAGATATGCGAAGCAGAGGAAGACATGTCCCAATAATGTAAATAAAAGCACAAGTTTACCTCCATCGTAAAAATCTTGTTTTGACCTTATTTGTTGACCTTATTTGTTGCTTACCTTACAGGAATTGAAGGTTAGCTTACAGGAATTATTCAATCATCAGCTTCATAGGGATAATTTTTGCAGAAGTAATAAAGCATAATTTAACATATATTCTAATGTCTAAATGCATGCAATAATTTTATAGGTTGTTGCATCTATGGCAAAAGGAAGTTACTCTGCTCGTACAAGGAGAAGTGGCAGGAGAGTGACAAGGGGTGCGCAGCTGCGATGCACATCGTCCGATGATGACAGGCCAGCTGATGTCGATGCCAGCAATGCACCAGGGAACATTGTTGAAGATGACCATGTGACAGCTGCTGATGTTAACACACCATCAGCCACAGAACCACCATCAACAACAGTCCAAGGGGCAAGCTCAACTAAAAAAATCAGTGCTATAAGAGGATGGACAAAAGAACAAATGTTAGTTGCAATTGACGACATAGAGTTTAATGGATACTCAGTTCGGGCATCTGCAAAAAAACATGGTATTCCTCCCTCATCAATACATTATTGGATAAATGGACTGACTCATACAAAACGTAGAGGGCCTCTTACAGTTATGACTGAGGATGAGGAGGCCGAGGTGGTTGAGTGGTGTAAAGAGATGGCCCAACTGGGACATGGGCTAGAGTTGATACAACTCAAATCAACAGTTGCTCAAATCTGTCAAGGGAGGCCAAACCCATTCAAAGATGGGTTTCCTGGTAAATCATGGTGGTTTGGGTTTAAGAAAAGGCATCCAGAACTTGTATTGCGTACTGCTGAGGGCCTTGACAGAGACAGAGCATTAAATTTGCGCCCTGCAGTTGTGCAAAAATTCTATGACACACTTTCTAGTGCTTATGATAAACATTCTTATGGAGCAGACCATATATGGAACTGTGATGAAACAGGTTTACAGGCAGGGAGGAATTGTGGCATGCGGGTAATTGCCAAGAGAGGGAGCCGAAATGTGCCAAAGATTTTGCCCAAGAGCAGGGAGTGGATAACTATTTTATGTTGTGTTAATGCAATTGGTACTTCAATCCCAGGATTTTATCTATTCAAAGGTAAAAATCAACTGAAAAACTATATACAGAACTGCGAACCAGGTGCATGCATGGCTGCACATCCCCATGCATGGATGACAAAAGAACTGTTTCTAAGTTGGCTTTTTCACTTTGCTGCATCGGTACCAGGTGGCGTCTCGCCTAATAACAGACACCTTTTGATATTAGATGGCCATGGGAGCCACATGGCTGTACAAACAATTGAGGAAGCAAACAATTTAGGCATCGACCTATTGACATTGCCAGCTCATACCACTCATAGACTGCAACCCCTTGATGTTAGTGTGTTTGGCCCTTTCAAGAACTATTTCAGGTCGGAGCGTGCTGCATGGATGGCAAAGAATCCAGGGGTTGAGGTGAAAAGGTTTGAGCTAGCAGAGCTTGCAAGTAAAGCTTTTAAAAGGGCTTTGACACCATCAAATATCAAGGCTGGCTTTAGGAGGACAGGAATCTGGCCACTGAACTATGATGCTCTCATGCATGATACTGGTTGTAGCCAAGCGTTTCATGTGGATGGTCAGGAAGAAGGGAATGCCCAAACAGGTGTTGAAGTGCAAGAAGTAGATGACCAAGATGATGTTGTTGCAGCTGGTAATATGATTTCCTTGTCTCAAGGACACTTATATGCTGAAGATGATGAAACTGTATGTGAAACACAATATAACAATGAACAAATTCGCAGTAACATGGAGATTGTTCCACCAACTCAAGAACATGAAATTCCTGTTGTTGATATTGTTAATGTTATTGCTGAACATGCAGTTGACAATGACCAATTGACATTGCCAAGCCAAGTAACCCCACCTTCATGGCTAGCAGAAGCAATGATCAATATGAATGCACATAGTGTCTCAGCAACCAATGAAGAAAGCATGAACATGCCCTCACAACCAGCAGAATTGAACAGTGAAATTGTTCATTTTTTTGTGGACAATATATCAATGGAAGAAGATGAAGGACATAATGAGGCATCAAATGAAGATAATGATATAGTTCAATCAGTTCCAACAGAAACTGGAAGGGAAGTACCAAGCAATGACATGGAGGTGGGAGGGGTGGAGAAGACACTTGGACAATTCCTAAAGCTACCAGTATAGAGAGTATCAATGAAAAAAAAGCAAGGTGCACCAGGTAGTCTTCGTCTGGGCCGAAGCTCACAGTTACTCACCTCAGAGGACTATATAACCCTGTTAGTTGAGTCTGAAAAAAAGAAATTTGAAATGCAAGAATTAAAACAGAAAAAGAAGGATCTAGTCAAGGAGAAGAAGGCAGCAAGGATTGTTGCCGCACAACATCGAGCAGATGAAAAGATTGAAAGAGATAAAGCAAGGCAAATTAAGGACCAACAAAAGCAAATGGCAAGACAGGAAAAGGAAAAACGAAAGGCACAACAAATGCTTGAAAAGGAACAAGGGATGATCAATATGGTTGACAATGATACAAGAATAGCTAATGAAACCAGAATTATTTCAAACTCATTGGACTCCATTGCAGATAATACACCATTATTCCAAGATCTCATAAACATTCAAGTGCCTCACTATACTACTGAGGGTTTACCCACTTGCCTTATTCCTACCAGAGTTGGTGCCAATTCTATGTATGCTCATTACACACCTCCACTTAATGCAGGGACCAGTAGTGCAAATGTGAGGTATGGGTACTCAATACCTCCATGGTTGGAAGCTGCAAATTGGAGTCAATCATATGGCAGCAATCAACCATTTCCTAATCAACCCTTGACAGGTAGGCCAACCTACTTGGCTCAAGAAGGTAACTCGGGGAGTTTTGGCACTCAAGATTCTCAGGGCCATAAAGAATAGGGGTGTCATATGTTTTTGTTTGTAACCACATTATGATGTGGATTTTGGATGGATTGTGTCTTTTTCTTGTCACAAAAACATTCTGGCTTACAACCTAGGTTGTTTTATTGCTTTGAAACACTAACAACATTATGGTGCTATGCATTCACTACATTGAAAAGCCAACAGCAGCTTGGTTGGTTGTAAAGTAGTTTTATTTGCGAGTTAAGCACAAATGATATCAGTCCACAAAAGACACTACAATGATAACTTAGATACTTATTTCCCTTTTGAAATTGTTATGTCAATTCATATTATGTCTTGGGGCATCTTTTTCCACTGCAAAGATGAACTATATTTCACAAAATAAATCACTTAATACTTCACCATTAGCTTCAAAATGATGCTCCCAACACTGATAAGTGATTTCTTATGGATATTAAACCTTAGCAAATTGATTTCTTCTTACTAAAACAAGTACACCAGATCTCGAAAAGCATATTTCAGATATCAGAAAACATATACCAGACCTTAGATAAACACTTGGAAAGTCACCAACAGAAAAACATATGACTTTATTAGTCTCTTATGGTCAATGTGCAGTGGTCTTGGGCTTATTATTATTGTCTTATGGTATTTATGCAGTCACCGTAGCAATATGCTTTAGATCTAATTATTCATTGCAGTCAACAAGTATCATAGAAAGCAGGCCACTGTAAGCAGTTTTTCAACTTTGAAAGAATAACCTAGATCTAAGTAAGCTTACCTACAAGCACATACTTCTGTAAAATATCCCAACTCTCAAACACATCCATCTTCTATTGAATACAGAAAGAAGTCAATACACAACAATAGCTCAAAACCAAAACTGAACTAAACTTAAAGCCTACACAACATATTTACTCCACAAAGATCATAAAGAGTTACAATTGGAACTACTGGACTCTTTGAAGTCATTTTCTTCATTTTTGAAGTAATTATTATTTAAATTTGTTGAAGAAAACCTGAAACACTGAGATAATAAGACACAGAGCTGCAAATAAATTCTCAACCATAAATAAGTAAATAAATCCAACAAATCTGATTTTAATATAATCAAATATGTAGTCATATATAGTTCTAAAATAATTGAGCTAAGTATTTTTCCAAGGAAACGAACAAAATGCATGTGATAGACAAAATTGAATGGCATAGGCAAACATGGGAGATAGTCTTTAGGAACCTAACCCAAACTACTGCAAGCACTATATCGGTATTCATCAGATTAGTCCCATGGAAGTGAGAAGCTAACACAATGCTTGAATAAGAGTACTCATTGTAATCAATTCAATGGGAATCAGAGCCATATGTGTGAAATAGTTATAGGTATAAATGTATTACAGCTTCTACTAATATGGAGTTTAAGCTTAGTCAATTATATATGGTACATCAATTGATCCCGTGTAAGTGATTAGACTATACGCTTCATATTCCATATCCTTACATTGAGCTTATATCAGTAATATGTAAGAGTTATGATATCACTGTAATCAAGCTATACTAATACAGGAACAAGAGCTTATCGTAATTAAGGCATGTAGATTATGTGAACACTGTCCATAAGGTTATGCATTGTGATTACTAGTAACCAATACAGAGAAACAAGCTATCATAATATATGAATAATACGTAAGCTGCTTACACCATAGGCTCTAGTATCCTTCAAGAAGCAAACCAACATTCCGAAGAAGGACAGAGACAATCTGAAGATGGTCTGAGACATTAGCTTAGAAGGACTGAGGAAGCTAGATCTTTGGAATGAAACACTAGACCTTGAATCCTTACAATACCTGCTTAGGAAGGAATCCGCATACCTTCTTATCTGTATAACTCCCTTCAAACCCTCAGAACAAGACTAGACGCAGTAGAACCCTAGAAACAGCTTAGCCACCTTAAGACAGTCTGACAAACTTCCTACAAGCAAACAACCTTACATCTCATAGAAAACATAAGGTGGAAAAACAAAAAGAAAACATCCTAGAGCATGCGTTAAGGTCCCAAAATATTGTGAAAAAAGAATATAAGAAAGTGAAACAATCTAGTAGTCATAAGTTAGACTACTCGTAAGCTCAACCACGCTTCAAGAAGATCCATGTAATGATAGTGTAACTTTACCCACTATTTATTACTTTATGGTTCCATATAAACATCAATTCAATTCTTGTATTGCGTTATGGCCTTGGGCAACTCCTCCAAAGTCTTTGATATTTCTGTAGACTTTATCCCTATTCAACTCCTAGTAGAGTAAATGTAAGAGAAACAATGTTAGAGCTACTTGTTGTTGGAGATACTTTCCATCTAGCGATACAAACAAAATACCACAACAATCTTTATTGGACAGAACTAGCGATAAGAATAAAATACAACAACAATCATTATTGGACAGAACTAGTGGGGTACTCAATTAACACTGTTCAAAG
This sequence comes from Pinus tabuliformis, assembly GCA_031772625.1. Taxonomy (NCBI): domain Eukaryota; kingdom Viridiplantae; phylum Streptophyta; class Pinopsida; order Pinales; family Pinaceae; genus Pinus; species Pinus tabuliformis. Next base: position 315,088,330 of record CM062814.1, on the reverse strand, counting down.
CTTAGGTATGATAGTGTTAACACATATAAGATGTATTCAAATTAGTAGCAGTAACCTTGTTCAAATCATGATATCAAAGAACTAGTGGTTCAATTCCAATACCTGCTTAGGAAGGAATCCGCATACCATCTTATCTGTATAACTCCCTTCAAACCCTCAGAACAAGACTAGACGCAGTAGAACCCTAGAAACAGCTTAGCCACCTTAAGACAGTCTGACAAACTTCCTACAAGCAAACAACTTAGAACACCACCGGCTTAGGAGTCTTACAATTCATGAAGTATGCCTAAATTATATGGAATGGTACAGAAGCTCGAAAGGCAGTTGAAACATTCTCTGTTCATGCTCCAATATTGAAAGGCAGCCTATAATATGGCAGGGACCTGAAGCCTCACAATCTCCTGGTGGATACGCGAAGAGGTGTAGTAAAAATAGCATATCTTGGCCTCGGAAGAGCATTTACAATTCCTATTAAGAAATATACACATGAGAATCCAAAACCCTAAACCCTTCAACAAAGCAGCTAATAAATTATACCTTCAACAAAACCAGAGGGCTACCATTATATCAGAAAACCATTATATCAGAAAAAAGCACAAGACCTTAACACCGAAAAGCTACAACATCATTTCCGTATGTTCCGAGTCTCACACTAGCTGCAAGCTTTGGAGATGGCAACCAAAACCAAGCTGCCATTAGAATCCAAAACCCTAAACCCTTCAACAAAGCAGCTAATAAATTATACATTCAACAAAACCAGAGGGCTACCATTATATCAGAAAAACCAAGCTGCCATTAGAATCCAAAACCCTAAACCCTTCAACAAAGCAGCTAATAAATTATACATTCAACAAAACCAGAGGGCTACCATTATATCAGAAAAAAGCACAAGACCTTAACACCGAAAAAAGCACAAGACCTTAACACCGAAAAGCTACAACAAAACTTCCAATAAGCGAGGTGAGGTGTTGAGAAACACACGGTGAGAGGTGTTGAAAAACACTTCAGAAAATGGCTGGTAGGATAAAAATCCTACCGGATAGAAGCCATCCGTCCAGAGCTCGCCACACATTCGGCGGACCTTCTCCAGTGCTCGCCGGACCTGCCACACCTGCAACAATTGGAAAAAATTAACAAATGAGCAAATGCAGAAGAAAAAAACCCAAAAAACCAGTCAAATACCACCGAAATTTGCAGTTACCTGTAAATTGGTACTGGCTCCTCCCCAAACAGCAAATAGCACAAATTAAACCACCGACGGTCCTGGCTGAACAGCAATTGGCGGACATGAGCTCAACAATGGCGGACCACCCTAAACCACCGACGGTCCTGGCTGAACAGCGATTGGCGGACATGAGCTCAACAATGGCGGACCACCCTAAACCACCGGCGGTCCTGGCTGAACAGCAATGGGCGGACAGGAGCTCAACAATGGCGGACCTCATGCACAGGTAATGGAGCCCTCCCGCGCCATCGTCGGCGGAGGGCTTCGAACAACCACCAGACCCGAACAGAAAACCCACAGTCGGAGCATACATCGCGCGGTAAAGGCGGAAATGAGCCCCTCCATGCTCGTTTAATAAACCCTAAACCCTTGACACGTTCGGCAACAGGTGGCGGATTGAGTTGGCGTGGTGTCGTACGAGGCCACGTGCCTGCAACGTGCCCGTCCGCCAGGTGGAGGGGAGGGCGCACAGGTAATGGCGTCCCTCCCCTATACGGTGAGGTTTCCTTACACTCTTATTTAAGCGTGTCAGATAGATATCATTATTTCATGTACGGTTCGTTGAGCAGATTTCTTGGAGGTTAAAGACAGGGTAACTTTTGTGAATGCCTAATGTTTTTATTTAATGGCTAAAACAACGGTTACCAACTGCAATTCAGTACATTGGGGCTGCAACGTTTGATGTCCGTTTGTTTGTTTCAACGAAAATGTAGATTTTGATTTTGCCCATATCGAACTGCATAGCATTTAAAGCACGTCTGAAAAAGAATCAGTTTTGAAGCATCGGTGGTTCCTGCCTCTCGATATTCTTCTGAGTAATTACTGGAGTGTAAAGCAATGTAAAATGCATTAAGCCAAATGAAACTTTGTACTCCTGGTAAAAGAATAAATATACGATGCCCTCTTTATTCGTTGTACAACTTTTAAAGCTCAAATGTACTATTCAAATATTATGAACTATTCAAATATTATGAGCAATTTAACTGATATAATAAGTCATTGAAATTCGGACAAGCCACTGGGTCCAGCTGTGACCATCCAACTAAAATGGCGTAGGCATCTTGAATTATTGTCCGCTTTGTTTTATTTCCCATCCTACCCATGTGAACAATGCTTGCAAAAGCATTTGAGTATCAGATTTTTATAAGCTTCCATCTTATAATTTAATGGAATGAATGGAAATATGAAACTGTGGGCTGACACACATAACCAGGTCACTGCACTTACATCTGTGCATTAACAGAATCCTGTAATGTTTAGCTCAATCTATATAAAATTAAATTAAAGGAAATTGCAAAGAGCATGATGTGATGTTCCACTTTTGTCATTATCTATAAAATGACCTCATTATTCGTCGTATCAACTTTTGAAGTTGACTTACTTACCTTACTGTTATGAGCGTCCAACTGATATAGTCTAAACATGTTGAACTATTGTTCCTCTGTCATTTATTTCGCATCTAGCCATGTATACAAGGCTTCCAGAGGGATTTAACAAACCACATTTTTGTAAATTTCCATCGTACATTTTAATCGAAACAGGAAATTGAATAAATGAATTGGTTGGCTGATACATCTAAACGGGTATACACTTGTACGTGCACATATATATAATACTGTCTATGGAATCCTGTCAACCCTTCATATATATATATATATGTGGGGGTACGCTATGGAACCAAATATATAGCTCTTCATTCTATAATGTGTTGGAGACGTTATTTTATACACATATTTACAGTATTCTCCCAAACCTATGAGATTCTTTTAGTAAACAAATTTGTAATGACTGACCATGAGTACCCAAACTCCACCCCCGTGATTAGCTTTTAGATCATTGTTCCTTGTAAAACATAATCCCATTTAATTTTTTCTACGAATGATGCTATCCAATAAAGTGTCTATATTGTCCATATAGAGAAGTTATGCTTTGTGAAAGAGCTGAAAGCATTGATATTTCACTCTTAATAAGACGAATAAGAAATAACGAAGAATTTAAAATTGTGAGTTTTGAAAATTTTAAATAATAAATATAAAATAATTATTTAAGTTAAAAGTTTATGTTAATAATTTTGATGGGGGCGTTGGAAAGTCTTAAGGAAGCACCAAAGAGGATTTCCTATTTCTCAATTATACGTGAAATTAAATTGAGGACGTGGAGGCTAGTCGATATCATGCATTCACAAATGCTCATGAGTAATGATGTAGAGTATTAATTCATAATATTCTATACCACCACATTTTTTTAAAATTTCTGGAGGTAAGTTACAATTGCTCGATGTATTGGTTGTATTAAGTATTTGTTTGTGGGAAATTTCTCTATCCAAAGTCTGCACTAGTGGCATGACAATTAAGGAAGGTTTAGGCTCTCATTGTTTAGCCTTTCATGACAATTAAGGAAGGTTTAGGCTCTCATTGTTTAGCCTTTCATGACAATTAAGGAAGGTTCAGGCTCTCATGATCTAACCTTCCATCACTAAGTCCCTATTGTTGGTTGAACTCTTCACAATCTTCAATAATCTATGGGGGTGCATGCAATAGGTTCGTGCCATTCATGGAGGGATGGTCATTAGTAGGGTTCTTTTGCAGTGTTCAAGAACTCGCCCCTACAAGTTTGATAATACTACTTTTGACTTTCGATTCTTTAAGGTGGTGTTGTAGTTGTAGTATTGTGATTTCGGTTTCTTAATTCTTAGGATCATTAATTTGGTTATGCAAGTGAAGGTGAAGTGTGGTGTACTATGGAGAGGTATCTTGAAATTTCTCCATCTTAGGGAAGATACTTGGATAGTCTGTCCTACTTCCATTACTCATTTGTGGATCCTTTGGCATTTGTCATACTTACCACCCGTGCCCATGAACCTATCCACTCTTCTTCACCTTGGTCTGCCATTGGCATCCAATCCCTCGACCTTGTACTCTCTCATGAGAATTTTCTCGGTGGGTTCATAGTTTCTTTAATATCATGCCTCAACGACAAGTGTGGTTGAGATGTGGCCCTCGTGGCTAAGGAACCTTTAATAGGCCTAGTTGCAAGCCCCGTGTCTTACTTACTTCTACCATACAAGCATGACAACTCCCCCAAAAATTCAGCTTGAAATCTAATTTCTCAAAGCATGGGGAGTTCAAGATAGGAATGTTGAGTTTGACTATGATATTTGGGATAACGTTATTGATGGGGTTTCGGACCTTGGACACACTAGGGGTTCCAGGAATCAGTACCTCAACTTTGTCACTCTATATTGGTAGATAAACACAATATTGCATTGAGTCATCCAGGAGAAGCAAAAAGAACACAGTGAGACAACTATCCATCTCAACAATATCTATCCAGTCCAAAATCATTTGTGCACCCATCTAGTCATCCTAGATGCCTCGTTGTTGCATATAGAGACACATCTTCGATGCAGGAAATAGACATCACTAGGACCAAGCACATAGGATCTCACCCATTCAACTTCTTCCAGGGAATAATGAAAATGGATGCTCACTATAATTGTATGCTTATGTTTTTTGAATCTCACACATCTTTGATGCAAGAAATAGACATCACTAGGACCAAGCACATAGGATCTCACCCATTCAACTTCTTCCGAGGAAGAATGCCTGGATGTTCATTATAATTGTATGCTTATGTTTTTTTGAATCTCAATTTACAGTTTGTATGTTACACAATTTTAGCTCTTTTTTTGTAACCAACTATTATTTCTTAACTTATATTTTGGCATAGCAAACCATATGTCAAGGCTTAAATATAGTTACATGGTAGCTATGTATTTGGTAATTCTGATATAAAAGAAACTTTGAAATATCTAACTAAACTTTAAAATTTCTATTTATATAACCAAATACTCACATTTAGTTTTCCTTGATGATATGCTCTTATATCACCAAAAACTCATATCATGTTAAAAACTCATAATAAAGGAAAGAAATGAAACCAATTCTAAGTTTATGGGATACTGCATGCTCTTCTCACTATTAAATAAATTTACAAGAAATTAATTCTTTTCTGGAGTTCTTTAACTCTAAGAATTTTTAAAGATATATAGGACTAATTGATTTCACAAATATTCAAGACTAATATCTTCTATAAATAACTCACAACTAAAAACTTGATTAACTTATACACAAGAGAGACCATACATTAACAAAAAATTATAGTTTGATAAAGAGTTCTAGTAAAAAAAAGAAAACTAAGAAAATTAAGTAGGTCATCAACCCTAATTTAGAAGAAACCATTTATCTCTTTATTTTGACCAATATAAAGAAGAAAATAAACATTTTTAAAGAATGAATAGATTCTCATAAGCTTCTTAGTAAAATTTGGTGTGACTTAATTCCCAAAATACCATGGGATGAATGTTTATCACCTTTGAACACTAAAAAGGTTTAATACTAGGAGCATTTTCTTTTAGAATCTTTAACATTTATTATCCATATTAAAATCCAAATTTTATACCATTGTCCTGCTTGTCTCGGTGTCTGTAGAGTATGTTATATGGTTGTCTCGCATGGGTGCCTGCATGGCCTAGGTAGTGAAGGGTTTTGGATGTGGAAGTCCCCCATACGTGGGCATGAAAGGTGAAAGGCAGTTGCGTCTATGAAGAATTAGGTTTGGTGTTAGAGTATTTCAGCTTAGGGAGAGCTCGCAGTCGAGTCAAGGGTTAAGGAACTCCATCTATACCCTTTGGTGGCAGAGGGGAGAAGGTGGAAGAACCCTGATGGCCAGTTTCTGGGTCCATCTCGTCTTGTGGAATAAAATCTTCCGGGTTGGAGATTTCTATTAGATAGAGGTCAACTCTCATCTTGAAGTTGAGTATGGATTGATGTCATTTACTATAAAATGGTATTTTTGCATGGGCTTTTGATTTATATAGCCTGGGAATTCGGTATGGAGTCATCTCAAAAGGGGTTTGGTGGACTACAGGCTCATTGTAGTTGATGGCTCGATCTCCCTTTTAATTCCTAGTATAATGTTTGGTTAGTGAAGTTAATAAACTATGGAAAGTGTCGATATAATGTTGAGGTCCTGAAAATAGTTGCCATGGCCAACCCATTCAAGCTATGCAATGGGCAGAGGAAGACAATTGAAAATAGTGGCACCCTTATCCTGTGTTGGAAACAAGTTAGTAGAAAAATTTGGTGCAAGTTCCTTACTTGGTTGGTTTCATTTGAATTTGATTAGCATGTCTACAATGTGGGCGAGACCCTTGGCAGCATCGAGCACCAAAACTGCGACCCTGTTCTGGTGGGTAATCAGAGTTGGGAAAAGAAAAGTCTTTGTTAGGCAGTAGAAACAACATGGCCTAAGAAACTGGTACAAGGAAAATGGCAATGAAGGCCAAGGCCAAGGAAAATAGAGGAAGTTCGATTCATCACCGAAAATCCAACCCATCTCTTCTAGTGGGCTAGTCGAGGTGGCTCCATCCTAGTCAAGCAATTGATTGAGGAGTGGGAGGCTTAGATTCGATAAATCGAGGAGGGCTTTGAATCGCATCTAGTTGAGTGGCAAGCAGTGATCTCAGACCCAGGCCACACTCATGGAAGAGTAACCCAATACAAGAAGAAAATCCATTTGTTCTGGATGATGAAGAACATTCTATCGAAATCTCTAGATCAGTTTCCCCCTAACATGCATGTATCCCCACGGCGTTAGTCAGATTATACTAAAGAATTCCAAAAAATTCAGTTTCAATTGTAGCAACAGAGTGGTCGGCTGAGCCGAATTGAGTAGTGTATCCCTTGCATAACCCACACGGAGCTGTCAGGTTCCACTCTGAAGGACCATGCCCTGGTGGATTTAGTTGATGATGAGTAGCGACAATGGATCCTTGTATTTTTCACTTTGAATGTTCCAGGCCCAAAGTTTTAGGCTTATTAACAGTTCTGTTTATAGTTATCTAAAAATTAGGGATTACAAAGACTGTTAGGTTTACATAGCATGGCTAGTTAGACTTGTCATTCTTTTGCTTATGGATGACATATTTTGTGGTTAGTGGCCAACACATCTGGTTTTCCTCTTAGAAGGTTGAGGCCCCCTAACTCTCAAACATATGGACGTAACATGCTTTATTTTCAAAAATTACTGGAAAGGTACCACCAAGCTTACAAAAAAAAAAATATGGCCATATTACAATATTCATTTATTAATAAACCCAAGGATTAATATTATAAATTTTTGGGATCAATGATATGATAAACGTAAGGGATTACCATAATATAAACCTAATGGATTATAATATTATAAAACAAAGGGATTATATTATAATATCAAACCCAAGAGATTAATATTATAAACATAATGGAATAATATTAAACCAAAGGAAGCCCCAAAGGGATAACTCAATTGGTCAAATTCTTGTTTCTAAGTACCTTCCCAATTAGGGGGTTGCAGGGTCAAATCTCCTTGACATCCTTGGCGTTAGGCCCAACCAGATAATCAGGCAGGTAGATCCCTTCGAGTGGATTTTCATGTATTATTACACGTGGATGGAGCGGCTACTAAGTGACATTGTACTATTGCTAAAAAAACAAAAATCAAACCCACGGATTAATATTATAAATAAAAGGGAAAAATATTAAACCCAAGGGAATAATATTAAACTTGAGTGGTTATATTATTATTATATTGGGGTTATCTTATTAATATTGTAATCCCTAGGGTCACACATTCTGAACCATAATTCAATAAACCCAAGGTATTATTAACCCAAGGGAATAATAACAAACCGAAGGGATTAATATTATAAACCCTTATTATTAATATTATAAACCAAAGGGATTAATAATGCCAAGGGATTATTAATAATATAAACCCAAGGGATTATTAATATTATAAAACTGAGGGATTAATATTATAAAAAATATTAATCCTCACGTCTATAACATTAATCCTAGGTTTTATAACCATTTGACGGTGCTAGATTCCGCCAATATTGTAAGGGGATTTCTCCGATGTGGAGTCTTGACTAGAACTCAAACCTTTTGGTATAGAAGTCTTATTCGTTCATACGGCCTCGCCACCATTGAAATGGTTTTCCAAGAAGTGCCTTGGTTACAATATGACATAGGAGATTAAAATGCCTCTTTGGGGCAAAAAGAATGTGAGATTTGTGAGATGCTCGATGTAAGGTGTATAAGCGAAACTTCCATGGATGGTGAGGGAAATGAGCCATCGGTTGGAAAAGTAATAGTGGTATCCTAAAGGGGGACTCAAAGATAAAAGAGAGACTTGTTGAGTACCTACAAATTATTCCATGTGATAGAAAACAATTGTTAAAGCATAACAAAATTCATTCAATAACAACCATAACTAAGTAACAAAATAGTTCATTATCCTAGCATGTAAATTAAACAACATATACCATACACATAACCAGAATAGTCCAACTATATACATGATAAATGTATGAAGGAATGTCGTCTCATTGAAATTCTGATAATAAGTGAGAGATCCCTAGTGCACTATCACATGAATGAATCATTGTATCCAATAGTGGAACGCGAAGCTACAACTTGCTTCTCCAAATAATAATATATATCCTATGTGGTACAAGAGAATCCAAGGCTAAGCCTCCCCAAAAATTGTTTTCTAGAGTTATGAGGAGTTACTTATAACAAATACAATGACTCTTGAGCTTCTCATGACTCTCTAACTTCTATGACTATTCATTTTCTAAAATGAATCATTACATTCCAATGTGCGGCCATTCATATTCCACTTATGTCCCTTGGACTTAATTACATAACATTTAATACCTAAGACAATTTACACATGAGACGATGGCCTAATAAGACAAAACTACTAAAAGACAAAACTCATCAAATGGATAGATCATGTGCTTCTTCACAGATTTCCTTTTTGATATATGCATGCCATGCTTAGAACTCCTTTGCAATGGCTTTGATCTAGTCTAGAAAGTATCGTTTGTAGCGCACCATTACCTCCAATGCCTTTGATAGTATGTTCTTAGAGCTTGACAGGACATTATTCCATAGCCATGAAATATTCATGTGCATTTTGACTAGTGAAAAGGCATATTGTTGAATACCATATTTGGTCACTCCTAAGCCTTCCTTTCTTTTACCTACTTAATTTGTTTAATGTAATCTTGATCTCATGAAGTACGACCTCCCTGCCTCTGATTGCTTCAAAATATACGATGGCAAGAATCTCGTGCTTCTATGTAAGAGACTCAAATCCAGCATGTAGACTATTATATGTAGTCATAGTGTTAACTGATTGTGCTCCCAAATGTGAGTAATTATATAGGTGGAGTCTAAATTGCACCCAATCTATTTTTGCCAACAACTTATCCTTCTTTTCCAAACGCTTCAAGGCATTTGAATATTTGGCAGTCCACTCCTGCATCTGGTCAACTTATCTGGTTGCTATCTTCATGAGTTTCACCACTTCCTTTGCATTCTTCTAAATGCCAATGAGAGGAGCCATGGCCTGTTGTATAAGTATCATCTCATCCTACAATCGTTCCATGGTATCCTCCACTGGCCCCAATTCATCTCGCATGGTTTACTGTTATTCTGCGCTATTGGAGTTATGTGATAACAACCGTTGGTTCTCTGTCACAAGATGCTCCACCTGTTGCTTCATTGAAACAAGTTCCATTCTCATCCTACATTCTCATTTAGCAAATACTCTGAGTTATCTTGTTCCATTATAGTGAATGAAACATTCACTACCATAACTACCCACAGATTTCTTCTAGTGTTGCAGGTGATCACCTTTTTTGTTGCTATTGAGACTAGGTTCTAAGGATAATTAGGAAAGTACCTATGCCTTTGTTGCAAAATCCTCTTCTTTAGTTGATAAAATCTTATGCCACAAACATCTATTCGAATGGAATTTGTCCTCCTTTCAGTGGCTGTTCACCTGGAGTATTGGGCTCATCATCCATGGGTTGGATGGTGTCTTCTTCCTCACACTCCTCCTCCTCTAATTCATGAGTCAATTGTTCTTCTTCAAGCCTCTATGTCACTTCCTCCTCCTGAGACTACCTTATTTTTCTTCCTCTATATGTATCCTTTCTTCTTCTTCTACCAATTTCTTTTCTAGAAACTCATCCTACTTCCTGCTCTCCTCTTCTTCTCCTTGTCCTTCTTCTCCTTCTCTCCTCTCTAGTTTTGTTTATGCATCTCCTATATTTCAAGGATCGACTTCCCATTTTTTTCTTCATTCGCTTGATGAGCACCTGATCCTTTTCATGGGAGCAAACTTCTTTACTTGACGTGTTGTTTCCTCCTCCTTTGATTCCTACTCCTACAAGTCCTGAGCTGGTGCATCATGAGCCAAATTGGTGTTCATGGGTGGATGTGTCTTCATTCTAGCATTCTATCGGTTCGTAATCTCTTCATCCTCTGGTTTGTGTATTGATGAATACCTCTATTATGCTTGATCCTTTAACAATGTTTCCTGACAATTCGCCTATTATCATATTTATCGAAATCCTTGGTGGCATAGTATAGGCGGATAACCTCCTCATTTTTCAGCTACCAACATCCTATGACTGTTTAATTAATATTATCCAATCCCTAATTGAAATATGGGCCAAGGGGATTTCTTTCTCTTGTGAAGGGTTCCTGACAGTCACTTGTTCATCTGATTTTCCACCTCCTGCATGACCACCTTGTTTGTCACATATTGCGGCATAATATGAGGGGACATTTGACATCCGAAGCATTTGTAGTAAGTTCCCTAAGGAGCTACAAACGAGTATGAAATATCTTGAAGAAACTCCTTCACTTGATTTTCCATGTATGGCGGATCAGTCTTGAATATCAGGGAAAATATGGCTACAAAGAAGTGACTGACCAATCTATCGTACGCACCTCTCAAGTTTCCTTCTAATAACACCCTATAATGGACATAAACTAGGAAATTTTCGTTAGGATTCCAATTCCAATACAACTTTTGGAATGCATATCATGCATAGATATCGTCCAAGAGATACAAAAAGATGTAAAATTTAGTAGCTTTATTTTCTTCCGATGATTCTTTGACTTGCCCCAGCTATCATTGCAATTCAAATGGTAATATATCTGCCCAATTAAAATCTCTTCCACGGTTCCTCACCATATTGAGCATATATATCTAGTTCTCTTGGAACACCTCAACTTTGTTGTGCCCAAACATTTGATGATACATGGCTATCGAATACTGATATACGTCTCTTAAGATCTTTGTCAGATAAACTATTGTTGGGCGATGGTGAAACTTGGTGGGTTCTCGACACCATTGCTTGATAACATCGGTCATGTCAAGCATAGCGCATTTTATGTAAAATGCATCATTTTCATATTCATCAGGATTGAGTATCTTATAATAATTTTCCATATCCTCACCATAATAGGGGATGAGTTGTTTGCCACTTTCCTTTAGTAGCACTGTATGTTTTAACCTTATACAAAAATTATCTGCATAAAAATTCTAAAAAAACAAAATAAGCAATGACGAGAGCATAAAACATAAAATAGATATACACAGAGATTTTCCCCTAGATCCCAAAACTGAGACTACGAGATTGATTTTTCATTATATTCCTTTGAATGTTACAATACATATATATACATGTCGAAGCATCCATAAACCCTAATTCACTAACCCTAGATCAGAGCATAACCATAGTTCCCTTGACTTGATCTACAAAATACCGTGGGAAGAAAACCATCATGTCCAAAACCTACTGCAAAATCCATGCAAAAAACCATAGGTAGGTTCACCCACCTAATATAGCATCTAAAACAAATTTGCTAGGGCATTGCCGCAAACCATGTGCAGGGGGGCTACCATTCCCTATAAAACCCCCTAACAGGGGGGACTATCGCCCCCCGTTTAAACCCCCCCCTTGCTACTCCCAATGCAATGAAGGGGAAATTTTTGCCCCCTGGCTTCACGCATGGGGCTAGTCGTTGAATGAATATAACACACACCCAAAATTCTCCAATTTATTGTTTTATTTTCCACACAGTGGGTCACAGGAGAGCTTAATAATTGGTCCAACCCTGCAATTCACATTGTTTCTCTACACCAAGTGAACTTCTCAGTGCTCACAAAACTTTTCTATGCATCTATAGTATTGTTCAAAGCCAGAGATACTGACCACCCCTCCAAATAGGTTAAACAAATACCCACTTGTAGATCTTCTCTAGTCTAGATCTCCAACCCATTATGTATCAAAAAATCCACCGATGTCTAAAAATATATCCAATCCTGGTCTTCCTTAGTAGCACAAACCATAATCACTAGTACCACGAAAATACCTGAAAACCCGCTTCACTGTTGTCCAGTGCTCCTTCCCTCGCTTTGACATAAACCCGCTCAATACTCCTACGACATGTTCAATGTATGGTCCTGTAAAAACCATTTCATACATGAGGCTACTGACTGCAATTATGGAACACAATACGTGTCCCCTTCCTCTTCTTGTGCCTTGGGACACTATTCAACAGATAACTTTGCACCTAAAGGAATAGGAACCTTCATTGGTATGCTATCCTACATATTAAAACTCTGCAGCATTGTCTCGACATTCTTCCTGTGGTTTAACGAGAGCTTCCTCTTTGTCCGATCTCGTTTAATTTCTATGCCCAAATATAGTTTGCAGCACCAAGATCTTTCATGTCGAATTTGGAAGACAATTGGGTCTTCGATTCCTGGATAATTTCTTTATCATTTCCAATCAAAAACATATCATCCACATACAAGACTAGATAAATAACATGGTCACCAATTAGCTTAATATACACACATTGATCTGCTTTTATTTTGGTGAAATCAAGTCCCCTTATATATGTATCAAATTTCCAATACCACATCCTTGGTAACTGTTTTAACCCATACAAACACTTTTTTAACCCGCATACCAGTTCTTTCTAACCCTTCACCGCAAATCCTTCAAGTTGCTTCATTTAGATCTCTTCTTCTAGGTCCCCGTGAAGAAATGTTGTCTTCACATCCATCTATTCTACCTCAAAATCCAAATAAATAACAACAGATAAAATTAATCTAATAGAATCTACCTTGGAAGCAAGAGAAAAAATATCACCAAAATTGATTTCGGGCACATGTGAATAACCTTTTTCTACCAATCGAGATTCATATTTCTCCACTTTGCCTTCTGCATTCATCTTCTTCTTAAACACCCATTTACTGCCAATGGGTTTCCTTCCAGCTGACAAATCCACTAGATCCCAAGCTTCATTTTTGTGCAAAGATGCCATTTCATCAACTATGGCCTCTTTCTAGAGTTTTCCATCCTTTGATTCTACTGCCTCCCTGACAGTTCCGGGATCATCAGTAGTAATAGATAAAGAAAAAATTGAATAGCAAGCAGATGGACTATATTTTTTTTGTTGTCTTCTTTCTCAAATTGATCTTCTCACATCCATAGTTTATGGCTCTTCATCTTCTAATTCATGCTTTTCTATAGAGTTTGATTCTTCCTCCTTTAGCTCAAACTCTATATTCTCATGTTCGTTTGGTAGGAATTCATGTTTAATAACATATTTCACCTCTCTAAACACCGCATCTCGTCTGTACACAACCTTCCTTGTTTGAGGGTTCCAAATCTTATAACCTTTTAAACCATCCTTATACCCAATAAACATGCACCTTTAAGATTTTCTATCCAAATTGATTCTTTTCTACTTTGGAACATGTACATATGCATCACAACCACATACCCTCAAATGTGAAAGAGGGGGTTTTTTACCAATCCATACCTCATATGGAGACTTATCCTCCAACTTTGATGAAGGTGAGCTATTAACAATGTAACATGCAGTCTCCACCACCTCTGGCTAGAATTCTTGTCCTAACACAACACCATTGAGCATACTTCTTGCCTTTTCCATCACCGTCATGTTCATTCTTTTTGCAACTTTGTTTGGTTGAGGTGTGTATGGATTAGTCTTATACCATGCTATACCACACTTTTTATAGAACTCTTCAAATTCCTTCTTTCAGGACTCCACCATTATCTGTCCTCAACACCTTTATCTTCTTCTTTGCCTAGTTTTCCACTAAAGCCTTAAATTCTTTAAACTTGTCAAAGACTTTAGATTTCTTCATAAGGAAATATATCCATGTATTCCTTGAGAATTCATCTATAAATGATACATAGTACACATACTTACCTAGTGATGGAACCGACACGGGTCCAAACACATCACTATGCACAAGTTCTAATATTTGTTTTGCCCTCTTAACATTAGAGGGGAAACTCACCTGATTCTTCTTCCCATATACACAATGTTCACAGAAATCAAAATCCAAAGAGAAATTAGACATAACTTCTACCATACCATTACAATGAAGTATTTAAAGGCCCTTCTCTGTAATATGTCCAAGACTTTGATGCCATAGCATGGTCTTTTCTCTAGACACCGCTAGATTTTCTGCTCCAATTTCAGGAACCACAAAACTATTGAACCCATCAATAACACTACTACCCAGAAGCTTGTACAAATTTCCAATCCAAACTCCCCGCATCAATACTAGGGCTACCAAAACTATCTTATAGGTATCTTTATCGAACATTGTTTTTACACCTGCATCATCCATCTTTCTTACAAAAATCAAATTTATGGCCAATGCAGGAATATGCAGAACATCTAGAAGTGTTCTAATCCTTCCACCTTGCAACTTCAACCTAACTTTTCCTCATTCGATGATTATATCTTTCCTATCATCCCCTAAGAAGACATCACAACCATCATATTTCTCATACACGTAGAACCACTCCCTATGGGGTGTCAAGTGAAAGGATGTGCCTGAGTCAATCAACGATGCCTCATGATCTACATGTGAACTTGAAGAAGAAGTGAAGTACACATCCCCACCTTTGTCTGAGGTGGTTTTCACTTCTATAGAAGGAGCATCATCAAATCCATTTCCTTTCTCAGGAGCTTTAGATCTACAATCCTTTTTGACATGCCCTTCCTTTTCGCATTTCTAGCACACCATTATAGGTTTTCCCTGGGATTTAGATCTCCCTTTACGTTTAGATCTCCCACTCGAGGACTTATTTTTATTTATGTTCTAGGACCGAACTCATACAAGCAAGGCATCCCCATTTTGGCCCTCCATATTTTTCCATCTCATCTCCTCTGATAGACTTAAGGATGAGACAATTTCATCAAACTTCAAGGTAGTTGTATTGCTACCTATTGTAACAACCAGACTATCCCATGAATTTGGTAGAGAACACAACAAACTGATAAACTTATGTTCATCATAAATCTTAATATCAACATATAATAATTAGCTTACCACAATATTAAAGGCATTCAGATGCTCTATCACAGAGTCTTCATCCTTCATCCTCAGGTTATACAACGTTTTACGTACAAAGTCCCTAATCCATTCGTTGTAGCTTCCCCTGATACATTCAATAATACTAAATCTAAGATGCACAAACATATTGTTCTCTTTTCTTTCCGATGACAACTTCCCTCATTCTTCATATCACATTGTCATTGGTTTAGTAGTTGGATCTACTGCAATCCACTGACCATGATCCACTATAGATCCTCCATGTTGAGTTTCCACAACTCAAAACTCTAACCATTAAATTTCTCGATCTCTATCATTCCACTGCTCATCATCTTCTTTCACTACAAGAATCGATCCTGGAGATCTCCCATTAAACAGGGTTTACCGCAAGCTCGAGAAAAACCCCTCAGTAGCAAAGTCGTCCCCTTGAAGCTGAAATAGCTTTGATACCAAATGTAGGTTTTAACCCTGTACATAAATTACCTACATACGAACTGTAAAAATAGAAAATAAACAATAATGAGAGCATGGAACATAAAATATATATACACAGAGATTTACCCCTAGATCAGAAAACCGGGACCACTAGATTGATTTTCATTATATTCCTTTAAATGTTACAATACATATATATACATGTCTAAGCATCCATAAACCCCAATTCGTTAACCATAGATTAGAACATAACCGTATTTCCCTTAACCAAATCTAGAAAATACCATGGGCAGAAAACCATCATGTCCAAAACCATGTGCGAAATCCATGCACAAAACCATAGGTAGGTCCACCTACCTAATATAGGGTCATGGAAAGAATATAACACAAACCCAACAAGCACAAGGTGTGAGTCATCCACATGTGTAGTTATCCATTCGACAACTTCAACGCATGTCATGATTGGGTATCTGCATACAATCCTATGTATCCTGGACTTGCTAATATTTATATATGCATGCAAATATTCTAAGTCTTCAGGAAATGTCTCCTACATGAACATGTTGTAGATATTGCTCTGGGTAGTTACCTCTGTTGTTTTTTCAATAAAACGTTGAATGTCTACATATATAGGAATATTGAAGTTTGTAACTTCAAGTGGTTCATTAGCGCTTGCTCCTAAGAGTTCTTTAGAGGCTACTTTGCATGGCAACATGTCTCTAACAAATGACAACACACTTGTGGCACATACACCTATTTGTGGAAGGACACTCATGGCACGAAGAGACATGCATGGTCATTTGGGGCTTCCTAGTCCACTCAAGGAGGAAAAAATTAACAAGGTTGCACTGTAGCACCCTAAAGGGTCAAAGGAATGAAAAAATATGGCTCCAGGTCTTCCCTATGTGCCCATGCGCCGTGGGAGACAATGAGGGCACACTATTGCACTCCGAACTGATGAAGGACAAGGAAAAGGGAGCTTTGGATCTTCAAAATGTGCCTATGCAATTAAGACAAAGGAGGGCACATTATTGCATGTTCAAGGGCTGAATGATGAGGCTTCATGCCTTTATGATGTGCCCATATTCCCTAAGGTAAATAGCGTGCACTACAACACTCCGAAGGGTTGAAGGGAAAATATTAGGGCGTTAGTGATGCGCGCATGTGCCTAGGAAGCAAACAAAGTTGAACAGGGCACATTTTTCAGGACTGGAGGAGCTTCAAACCCAGGGAGTGCACTTTTCCAAAAAAGAGCCCATAAAAAAGTACCAAAAGATGAATTTTATGCTAATATAAGAGAGGACTAATCTGCAAGGATATATAAGTTGTTTTCGAATGCATGGTCCAAGATGAAGAGTTTTATGAATGTGAAAGGTTTCTTGCATGCAATAGTAAATGAACACTTGCAAGATGAGGATCCAGCTAAATTGCTAGAAAACACACTGCAAAACCAGAAATTGACAGCAAACAAAGAAACATTTGACAATGAAATCATAAAAGTAGTAAATATTTGAGCATGCAAACTTACTTTCTACACTAGTTGATGAAGGGTTTGATGATTTTCCAGTTGCGCACTCATATGAAATAATGATGAAGGAATGGTTAGTTGAGTTTATTTAAAGAGATCAACATGCAAAAATAACTCATGCATCAGTGCCACTTGTCGTTTAATGAAAATATCAGTGAAGAAGAAGTTAAGGGAGTTCCTATTTTCTAGGAGTGCACCCTCAACCAACAAGTTGGATCATGCATGCAACTAGATAAGGCACAAGCCTTTGTCATGAACGAGTGCGCCCAAGTAGGGTGCACGTGCTCAGCTTGAAGGAGTGTGCCCAAGTAGGCCACATTCATTTGGCTCGAAGAAGTGCGCTTTCTTTAAGTGCAAGCCTTCATCAACTCAAAGTGTGTTTTTATCTTTTGTGAGTGATTTTCTTGCCTTTTGTTTGCTTTTCCCACTTTCGTATGATTTTTGTGTGTGCGCATGGTTGGAAGGAAAGTTTCTAAGTCAAGAAAGATTGTGACTTCACCTAACTATAAACTTACTAACTCAAACACTTCTAATGGATAAGTGACAATGCTTGAGACACATTTACTTATGAGGATGCAACACTCGGAAAAAATACTCAAATAAAAAATAAAACCACATGACAACACATGGGGGCTTCAAACAACAGTTTTCATAGGCTCCAAAATCGACATAGGAAAAAAATTTGGAGTGTCGTTGTCGCAGCGACAACATAACCCTAAGGTTTAATATATTACACTTAGGGTTTATAATCTTAGGGTTTACAATAATGATCGTACAATGTATTTTATTGGGTTTTGTAAGGTTAGGGTTTTTTTATTGGCGTTTAATATTGTGACATTGCAATGTTAATAAAATCTATCCAATGTCGCATTGCGACTTGAACATTTTATCAATACAACAATCAATCTCACAATGATTGTCGCAATATTATATTACATTGTAATTTATTTAAATTCGTATTGTGACATTACAAAATTGTGGTTTAATTTTATGGTTTATAATATTCATGTTTTTAATATCGTGTTTATAATATTAGGGTTTAATATTATATTATTTATTTATAATACACAAGTTTAATATTAGGGTTTACAATATTGATATTAGGGTTTATTATATTGGGTTTTATAATGTTAGGGGTTTGTATTATTGGTTAATATTGTGCCTTTGGAATGGCACAAAAACCTATCGAACATCACATTTTGAAAAACATTATCTCAATATGAAAATCAATTTCACAACCATTGTCGTAATGTTACATTACATTGCAATTTATTCAACGTCGCATTGTTACCATACAAAAATGGGGTTTAATATTAAGTTTACAATATTCAGTTTATAATTTGAAAGTTTAGTATTGGGTTTCTAATTTATAATATTATGGTTTATAATATTAATCTTAACGCATATAATATAATCCTAAGGGTTAATATAAATCCTATGATTTATAATATTTATCAATTTTGCAATTATTGTTGCAATGTTGCACTACATTACAATTTATTCAATGTTTCATTTTTACATTACAAAAATAAGGTTTAATATCAGGTCTATAATATTAGGGATTTTTAAAATATAGTTTATAATATTAAAGTTTAATATTGGTTTTATAGTTTATACTATTACTTTCTTTTGACAAGAATGGACACAGCAAGAAGCTTATTCGCTAGAGCTCAGGGGAATAGTGATAAATCTCATTTCATTCTAGGCAAGTTTTCTATACTAATAGCATGTGTGGAACTACTGATAGAGCTAGAATTAGTTCTTCGCTTTAGCTCATGGAACTAAGGAGACAAAAATTCTACCTCCTTTTTCGCTAGAGCTCTTAGAAGTAAGGCTTATTGAAATGGAAAAGTGACACGTATATATATATGGTATGGCAAGGACCCTATGACAACAATGTGACTGGCGATGAAACACTACTTACTGGTAGGTTAAATATTAATTGTAGGTTTCTTAATATTAATCAATCTCACAATCATTGCCACAATGTCTATAATCCATTGGGATTTTAATATTAATCTTAGGATTTATATTCTTAGGGTTTAATATAAATGCTATGGTTTATAATTTTAATCCCCTTTATTTAATATTATTCTCTTTGGTTTATAATAATAATACTCCCTTGGGTATATACTATTAATCATAGGTTTGATATATTAATCTTTGTGTTTATAACATTAATATTAGGGTTTATAAGATTAATCTTAGGTTTTATATACTAATCTTAGGGTTTATAATTTTAATCATAGGGTTTAATATTAATACTTGGGTTTAAATCCCTTGGGATTATAATATTAATCCTATGATTTAATATTAACGTGTTAGGCTTACAATCCCTTGTGATTATGATTTTAATCTTAGGAATTATATTCATAGGGTTTAAAATTAAACCTAGGGCTTATAATAATAATAATACTAAGTTCTAATATTAATCCCTTGGATTTATAATATTACTAATCCATTGGGTTTATTAAGCCCTTGGGTTTATAATATTAATAATCCTTTGGATTTATTAATCCATTAGGTTTATAATATTAATTCCTTGATTTTATTGATCCCTTGTTTATTGATCGTTTGGGTTTATAATATTAATCCCTTGGGTTTATAATATTAATTTGAAGAGTGTATAATATTAATCCCTTGGGTTGATAATTTTAATCCATTCAGTTTATAATATTAATCATTTAGGTCTTTAATATTAGCAATCCCTTGGGTTTATAATATTTATCCCTTGGGTTTACAATATTTATCCCTTGGATTTAATATTATTCCTTTGGATTTACAATTCCTTAGGTTTAATATTAATCCCAGGGCTTGTAATATTAATCCTAGGATTTAATATTAATCCTAGGGTTTGTAATATTAATCCTAGGATTTAATATTAATCTCTTGCGTTTATTAGTCCTTTGAGTTTATAATATTGATCCCTTGGGTTTATAATCTTAATGATTGCTTGGGTATATTAATCCGTTGGGTTTATCATTAATTCCTTGGATTTTATAATATTAATCCCTATACATATACAAACATGATATAAACATGGTGCTTGAGTTCCCACTTTTGTTGTAGTGGTTGAATCATCTAACTTGTCATTAAATTCTAGTAATCATGATTTGGCCATTGAAACTATTTCCATGGCCATGGTGGATTGGATTATTGTTCTTGATTGATATGATTTTATTTCATTTTATTGAATATTTTTTTTTCACCATTCTCACTATTTATGAGTATTCAGAAGGTCCGTTATGACTGTATGTATTTACTGTTAGCCATGAAATTGAATGGAATTTTTTTTTGAGTGGTATCTGATAATGTTAACTATGAAATTGAATGGATTTTTTTTGGTAGTATCGGATAATGCATCTCTTGAATAAATACTATTCAAGACAACTCCATATATATTGAAGACCACCTACAAATTTTAATATTAGTAAATGACCATAAAATCCTTACTAAAAATTTTAAGTCGACTCCATGTTAATAATTTAATTTCTCCATATGCCAAGAGAGTACCATGTTGAATATTAATTAAAAAAGCGAATTTCGTTTTCCGTAGGGAAATTCAAGGAGCCACTAAGATGATGTTTGCACTGGTCAATGTGACTTTATAGACAAGGCAGGGCAGGGAAGCCTATGTATAGCGTATGCACCCATCCGGAATCATCGAATCATCGTTCTCTTGGGATATAGTGCACCCAACGTAGGTGCTTCATTGATGACCCTCCACAGATTTCAAATTTGGCATGGCATTTTAGATGTCCTAGCAAGGTATAGATGCATTTACCTGTAAACAAATTTTATAGAGGGTGGTTACAACTCGAAAAAATTTGTGGTAAAAGTTAGATTTTAGCGTTTTATGAGAAATGAAGTAACCACTTTTCCGTGTGTTGTTCATCAACATTAAAGTAATGTAGAGATTTTGTAATTCCGTTATACTCAGTGGGTACACGTTTGTAGTAAGACAACATTGCGAGATGACTTTTTTTAACTGTTATATGATGACTTTTTTTAATTGCTATATGAATATTGTTATGGCTATTGTTAATTTACATTTTCAGGTCCATTTAAATTTTCTGATATCCGTAAGCTCAAAGAAATATATGTACTCGCATCAGTTGCTCACATTGTTGAGAGCTTAATATGTGTGATCATTATTTCAATAAATATGTATTAGGAAGGTGATCATGCTTAGAGAGGGTATTGTATATGCATACTCAATGATGGATACACTTGCATGTTAATATTTCTATCGTGATATAACCAAAGATTACATTTCTTCATTTATTTTACTACAAATTAAAAAAAAAAGGTACTAATACATTTTACACCATCCAATTCTCAATAAAAGAAAGTCATTGGCATTAATCACGACTTTTTCGAGGAAACAACTTTGATGAGAATTTTATTAGATACATATCAATGATAAAATTCCATTGTTTAACATATCATTATCAATTTACCATTCCACTCTTTAACATATCATTATCGATTTGATTTTGTTGCAGAAAATGATGAACCTTAGTTAAAAGAATAGCAAAGAATTATATAAATTTAGTTTAATGAAATCAAGAGATTAATATTTCAAATAATGTTAATCCTCTAGTTTATAACATTAATCTTAAGGTTTCTAATCCTAGGGGTTAACATATTAAATTTATGGTTTATAATGTTAAGATTTATAGTAATGATTTTAGAGTTTATTATATTGGGTTTTATAATGTTAGAGGTATATATTAGAGTCAATATGACAATCAATATAATAATTATTGTCGTAATGTTATGTTAGATTGCAATTTATTCAATGTCACATTGCAAAATTACACAATTGTAGTTTAATATTAGGGTTTATAATCTTTAGGTTTATATTAAGTTGAATTAATAAATATTTTATGACTAAGAATTAAATGATAACTATTGTGATGATTATTAAGAGACATTTGTTTCACTTTATAGTAGATTTGGTGATGCATTTTTCTTTCCAATTTAGATTATGTAAAATAAATATATGTTTTTATGTATTTATAAGTACATTATTTAAAGTAGATATGTCTTTATCATTGTGAACATGATGTATATTAACTAGGAGAAATGTGAAAACATGAATTTTAATGACTATCTCGTAATAATTATGTGTGGAAAAAATAATTTCTTGAGTTGTTTAATAAGAATTAATAAAATATATTATTTGTTAAAAGTTTAAAGCTAATATAGTATGATTTATGTATTATTTAACTGATATATATTATTAAATAAAGAGAAATTTAAACCAGTACAATAACAAATAAAGAACCAAAATAACACCAAAATTTTATATCTTTATTACTAGAAAAAGTTCAATTGCCTCTTTTAGGGAGAACTTCCAATAGAGAAAATCCTCAACTACAAGTAACTTCACAAGCCTTATTTCACATTTATCGATCCTCATCTTTAGAGGGAGAAATTATTAATTTAAATTGGTAAGAGTTGTTATAAATATTAAATTTAAGATGCTTGAAAATCTCACAACTTTAGTGATAAATTAAATTTTAATAAAATAGAATCTTTTAAGTTATATTAAATTTAAATTAACTATAAAAAAAAATTGACTTATGTTTTTTAAATTTAATAATAGATTTAATTTTATAAACCAATATAGATCCATCTTAACAATGGATCTACCAAGGGCCGAGATGGATTGAGATTGGAGGGATCAAATCTCATTATGTGAAAATATTTTTTTAGAATGTAAAACTTGAAAAAATATGTACATGTCAAAGGATTTAATCTATTTTAGTGATTGATAAATCTGTGATTAAAATGGACCCTATAGTACTAGTTTCTATCTCTATATATAGATCGACCATAGTGTAATTTTTTGTTGGTTAAATTGTATTTTGAGTAATTTATTATTATTAATGTTTTATATTAAAAATTTAATGAATTACACATTTTCCCCTTATTAAGAACTAACTAAATTATTTTACTTTTAATTATTTTTTCCTTGTGCGTATTGAAATACTTTATTAATTAGGTTATAATGAATATGAATGAACCATCTAAGCAATAGAAAAATATTTATCATTGGATTTCAGAGATCTGTGGTTTGTGCATTTTGAATTTTTGTCCGGAGAATCCACAGTAATAGAGTTTTTACACCAACGTTTCAAATCCCAAATGGGATCCATCATCAGGGTAAAGAGAAAGATGATAAAAGGAGAGCCAGATGGAGGAAATAAATACTCAAGAGGGACGAATATTAGAGGCAAATCACAGGTCGGCCAGAAAGAAGTTATAATGAAACCTGATTTTTAATTTTAATTTTTATTTATTATAAATTAATATAATTTATTTAATATCTTTAAAACAAAATCTTAAACTAAAAACTAAATTAATATTAAAATCTAAAGAACTAATATGAACATAAATATTAATATCAAAAAACTATAAATAACCTAAACTCTATAAATAACCTAAACTCTATAATATTTATCATAATTTTACAATCATAGTTTCAACTGTACTAAAATTTGTAATTTATAAAAATATCTTTGCATTTTTTTTAAAGTCATTTTGCATGCAATTTCAGGTATAAAATTTTGATATAAGTTCACCAACACGTAAACTATAATAAATATTATTTCATAAAAATAAACATCTTGATGCTAACCATCTAACAAACATAAAAATCATCTAAGATACATATTCAAATTCACTACAATCATCTAATTGTATACATCTATAACACATATAAACATCATTAGCAAGCACACAAATCTAATAATATAACATGGCATCATCATCGTGATCACATCTTACAAAACAAAAACATTGTAATATAACGTCATCACCACACACATCCTCAAATTAATATACATCTCATGTTAAATAATTGTTATCGCATACACATCTATCTACAAGCACATTAAATAAACATATCTAACATGACGTAACAATATACACATCTTCACCAACATATAAACTAAGTACATAAACATGATATATATATATATATATATATATATATATATATATATATATATATATATATATATATATATATATATATATATATATATATATATAGCTCAAATAGCTCATACAACACACATAGTAGTGGCAGCCTCGTCTGCGGCATAAGACGATGAATGGTCAAATAGTGCCTCAACTGTCGAACTCTGAGGTGGAGGTGGAGGTGGTTGGTATTCTCTCTCAAGAGAAAAATGAGGCACATCCTCTAGCT
This sequence comes from Pinus tabuliformis, assembly GCA_031772625.1. Taxonomy (NCBI): domain Eukaryota; kingdom Viridiplantae; phylum Streptophyta; class Pinopsida; order Pinales; family Pinaceae; genus Pinus; species Pinus tabuliformis. The sequence goes on along the minus strand of CM062814.1, from coordinate 315,063,631 downwards.
TTGGCATATGATCATTAGGAAAATCATGATGCAGAGGTGTACTACCAAAAGGATCACTGACACCTTGATCATGATCTGATGGGGTAGTATTAACAAAAGGAGGATCACCACCCTCATCATCATGATCTGATGGATACCATTGTGTGAAGTCTCATTTGACATATCTGGAGTTGCATGCCTTGCATCCCTCCTCACTAGCAGTATCCTACTAGCTCTAACATTTTGACGCATATGAGTCATCATCTCACACGGGCAGTCCCTCAAGAGATCCATGAACCTAGGATCTACACTGATGTCTCAAGCCCTTGTAGGGTGGACTCCCTCCTCAATCAAAGCTCTAGATAATATATCGCAGTAGTTCATTCTAAATCTCAAACCATCTCTATGGGCCTGGATGGCCATGCCCCCCTTAGGATGTGCCTCACCCATCTCCTCATTTGCTCACTTTGATGGGGGAGGTGGCATGTCCCCAAGGAATGCGTTGATGTGTACAAAATATATAGTACACAACAATAATTAGACACTTTCATTAAATAATTTAATAAAAAAAGTTAAATAAAATGATATAATAAATTTTATTCTAATTAATTAAGACAATAAAATGAAACTATATTAATTCTAAAGAGAAAACACTAATTTTACCTCTATCATCTGTAGGCTCATCCAGTGTGAAGAGGATGTGGGGACACTATCTCCAATCCATACCTGTGTACGAAAACGACATTAAGATAAACATGTGGTCATCCTCATTGATCAATAGCACTAGTGCTTGAGAAAAGATGCTAGCTGGATACTACAACATGCCCCTCTTGGCCATCAGCTAGACCCACATGCACATTTAAACCTAAATCATCAGTCGAGGAGGTGAACAATCAAATGTAGGTCATGTCTCTTGAAATCTCTCAAAAAATAATAAAAAAAGCTTTGAGGCGAAAGGGAATTTAGTCCTCCCATGTATCATCGAACGACATCTATCTAAAGCCCTAAACAATTGCCTCAAAACAATTTTAAACTATTTGATACATCATGGCGCTTGAATCAAAGAATAGACATAATACAAAATAGGGAAACTAATGCGCTACCCATCACTAGTATAGTGTGCAATGGTTGTCACTAATAGTGAGAGACACCTAACCTCCTTTCCAACAAAAGAAGCAATCCGTAGTTGTCCACCATGAACTTGAAAGTATACTACATGGACTATGTGAGTCCCAACATATATTTGAGAGTAGACAAGCTAACTCTCCTCTGCAACCCAATGGGGATCATCAACGAACTAGGGGAAATACTTCCCTCTCCTGGATAAGCTAGTGATCAAATATATATCCTCCTCATAGGGCCTATACCACGTCTCAAGACTAACATGAAAGTCCTGCTCATGGACACTCCACTAGTGAATCATATGTTCCAACAAGATAAAGTGCACCTATATGGATGTAGCCTCCCCATAGTACTTAAGGAGGCCTACATTCCTTAAGAGTGCTTGGGTCACTCTACTAATAAGGAGAGGGTATAAATCCCTCTCCCTATCTTGGGCCACCCATGGTCCGAACATATTGAATTGGTCCACCGTTTTCTCTAGCTCGTATTGTTTCTCCCTCTATCGACATATCTGATACATGATTGACATATAAAATACATAAACCTCGTACATAAAACATAATTTTTTTATGTGTTTATAAATATAGAAACATAATTTTCAATTAAAAGAAAAATCCTCGATGAGCCCAAAAAATGGTAATGCACCAACTCCGCTGCGATATCAAACACAAACATAATGGAGATAGTGCGAACATACGTATGGTGCATCAATTTTGGTTCACATAAATATATTTTCACTGCGATGTGTCTCAAACATTTGCGCAAATTCACACTCATAACCTTTTCGCATCATTACAGAATGTTTAGGTTATTGAACACATCGAGCTATATTTTTTAATATTATGTGTGAGATGCATTTGGTAAATATATATGCACCGGATGTAACCTAAAAATTTATGCACCAACATTTATTGCTTTTCTTGATGCACTTCCATTTATGAAAAACATCGCAAAAAGCAACGGTGTGTTAGGTTCACACACTAAACTGCAGTGCACCCTGTAAATTTACGGGGTGAACTATTATTAGTGTGAGTTGAAGCCATCGAACACATCATGAGGAAAAAAATAATTTCAAAAATAGTGGATTTTTCACTCATTTTGCAATTCTAATTTGCTAAAAAATTAAATGAGAGAGAAACATAGACATTACCAAGATATTTGGTCCTTGGGGAAGCATTATTGACATGTAGTTGAGAAAACAAAATAAAATAAAATAAAATAAAATTGGAAAGCCACTCAATGAGCATGGTACGAAAGGATGGTGAGCAAGAGAACCACCGACATCAGGACCCTTACATGAGGCAAGAATGGCGTTGGTGCTTCAGAGCTCTACAACACTATAGATGGTAAAAATTAAATTTATGACTGATGGTTATTTTTACTTATTTAACCCTCCTTTGGTGCATTATTATAATCGCATCGATGCGTAAAATATCCAAGAACATCATTTTTTTAAAGATATTAAAAACCCTTTAAAAATGCTCTTGTTAAGATGCATCAAGATGTTCAAATACATGTATTGCATCCGTGCTTTATCGTACTATAGCACCAAATTTAAAAAAAAATAAAAACTGCCTATTGGTGCTCTTTCATAGATGCACCAAAGCATTTTAATACATGAACAACACTAATGCTTCATAATAAGACAACACCATTTTAAAAAAAGGATAAAAACCCTATAACGGTGCTCTTGTTACAACACCCCAAGGGTTTTTAAATAATTGACAACACCGGTGCTCTATGGGAATATAGCACCACATTTAAAAAACCCCCTAGAGGTGCTATTTCTAAGATAAATCGAAGCATTTTAATACATTAATAACGCGAGTGCTTCGTTGGAATATAGCACCACATTTCTTTTGAAAATTAAAAACCTATGGCAGTGCTCTTTCTTAGTATGCACCAAAGTGTCTTTCTACAAAAATGACATGAGTGTTGTGGGTGGATATAACACTGCCCATTTTTAAAATTTAACTTTTATCCAGCGCTATTGATTATTGTAAGCACCGATGCATGCTATATTGTTGAAACACCAGGGAATTATAGTACTTGTTTAGAACCAGGTTGTTGTCATAGTTTAGCACCAGGTTGTTGTCACAGTTTAGCACAAGACTAGGCAAAATGAATTTTATGACCGACATCTTTTGTAAATTTAATCATTTTCTAATGTTATCGAGTAATATATGCACCAGCGCTCTTTGTTACTTAGCGCACCATTTTTTTAATAAATCTACGATGGTGCACCATGTTCTATTGAACATCGGTGCTTATATGTATAGTAAAGCACCTGTGCATTTGTATATTGTAGACGCATTGTAAAAAGAAAATCGCTAAAACATCTGTGTGCCCACCTCCGCTACAAATGGATTTTTGGGCTATTTTTATAAGGAATTCTGCAAAAACCTTTGCTAGATTATCTTTTCCTTGTAATGTGAATTTCAAACATTAGACCCTACGCCAATGAATCTCAATAATGGATTTATGTAACAAAAAATCAAATCTAAATTCAGAACCTAGCTCGTATCGAGTAAAGTTGGTGCCCAATCTACAGACTCTCCACCTCCCTAAATGATGAATTTGCATGGTGCACTAGGCTGACAATAATAACTACGACAATTCCTAAACCTCTCCACTTTGAAATCCTTGCTTGGGCATGAATAATAAGACCTCAAACCGTTAACATCGATGCCATATTATTTTGATTTGTGAATGGAAACTAGTCTACTACCATGCATTCTCCCCCTCCTTAAATCTTTCCCTTCGCTCATACCCAATATAAGTAACATTTTTTCAATTACTCTATATAATAAATAGAGTTAACATTAAAATAATTTACCCTCATACGCAATATAAGTAATATTTTTTCAATTACTCTATATAATAAATAGAATTAACATTAAAATAATTTACCTATAATAGATATTGAAATTTTTTATTTTACATTTTCTCTTTTTATTTATCAAATTATATACACATCCCACTCATAACATTTCTTTTTACCATTAATATTTTTAAATACATATCCTCCTATTCACATCCCACTCACATTACATTATTTTACACATTATTGTTTTTTTTAACTATCAATATTTTTAAATACATGTCTCTATTTTACACATTATTGTTTTTTTTAATTATTAATATTTTTAAATACATGTCCCTTTTATATCGAAAAGTATAATGTTTTCCCTTTTATGGCTTAGCTTTTAGATCATTGTTTCTTGAAAAACATAATCATTGTTTGTAGGACTGACCATGAGTACCAAAAGTCCACCCCCAGGCTTAGCTTTGTGAAAGAGCCGAAAGCATAGATATTCCGCTCTTAATAAAATGAATAAGAAATAACGAAGAATTTAAAATTATGAGTTTGAAAATTTTAAATAATAAATATAAAATAACTATTTAAGTTAAAAAATTATGTTAGTAATTTTGATGGGGTGTTGGAAAGTGTTAAAGAGAGGATTTCCAATTTTTTAATTATATGTGGAATTAAAGTGAGGATGTGGAGGTTAGTAGATAATTATACAATAGAGAAAGCTCATGAGTAATGATGATGTAGGATATTAATTTATAAATATTCTATATCACTATATCTCTCTAGAGTTGCTAGAGGTAAGTTACAATTATTTTATGTATTGGTTGTATTAATTGTTTGTTTGTGGGGTCTTCCTTCTCCAAAGTCTGCACTTGTGGCTTTAAAATTGAGAGATGTTCAGTCCCTTATGGTCTAGCCTTCCATAAATGAACCCCTATTTTTGGTTGAACTCTTCGTAATCTTCAGCAATCCATGGGGGTGCATGCAATAAGTTCATGCCATTGATGGAGGGATGGTCAATACTAGGGTTCTTTTGCAGTCTTCAAGAACTCGCCTATACAAGTTTGCTCATTTTACTTCTGACTTTCGATTCTTTCTGGTGTTGTTGTAGTTGGAGTATTGCGATTCTGGTTTCTTAGGATTGGTATAATGTGGAGAGGTATCTTGACTTTTCTCCATCCTAGGGAAGATACTTGGATAGTTTGTCCTACTTCCATTACTTGTTTGTGGATCCTTTTCCATTTTTCATACTTACCGCCCGTGCCCATGAACCTATCCACTCTTCTTCACCTTGGTTTTCCATTGGCCTCCAATCCCTCAACCTTCTCCTCTCTCATGAGAATTTTTTCATTGTGTTCATAGTTTCTTTACTAGAATGCCTCAACAACAAATGTGGCTGAGATGTTGCCCTCGTGGCTAAGGACCCTCTAATAGGCCTAGTTTCAAGCCCCGTGTCTTGCTTACTGCTACCATATAGGCATGCCCACTCCCCCAAAAATTCAACTTGAAATCTAATTTCTCAAAGCATGGGGAGTTGAAGATACGAATGTTAAGTTTGACTCTAATATTTTGGATAATGTTATTGATGGGGTTTTGGACCCTGGTCACACTAGGGGTTCCAGGAATCAATACCTCCACTTTGTCATTCTATATTGGTAGATAAAAACAATATTTCATTGAGTCATCTAGGAGAAGCAAGAAGAATACAATGAGACAATTATCCATCTCAACAATATCTACTCGTCCAAAATCATTGCACCCATCTAGTCATCCTTGATGCTTCATTGTTGCATATAAGGAAACATCTTTGATGCAAGAAATAGACATCACTAGGAGCAAGCACATAGGATCTCACCAATTCAACTTCTTTCGAGGAATAATGAAAATGGATGCTCATTATATTTGTATGCTTATGTTTTTTTAATCTCACGCATCATTGATGTAGGAAATAGACATCAGTAGGACCAAGCACATAGGATCTCACCCACTCAACTTCTTCCGAGAATAATGACAATGGATGTTCATTATTATTGTATGCCCATGTTTTTTGAATCTCAATTTATAGTTTGTATGTTACATAATTTTAGCCCATTTTTTGTAACCAACTATTATTTTTTAACTTAAATTTTGGCATAGCCAACCATATGTCATGGCTTAAATATAGTTACATGGTAGCTATGTATTTGGTAATTGTAATATAAGAGAAATTTTGAAATATATAACTAAACTTTAAAATTGTTATTTATATATAATCAAATACTTAGATTTTATTTTCCTTGATGATATGCTCTTATATCATCGAAAACTCATATCATGTTAAAAAATCATAATAAAGGAAAGAAATGAAACCAATTCTAAGTTTATGGGATACTACATGCTCTTCTCACTGTTAAATAATTTTACAAGATTTTATTTTTTAAATTTTTGTCTAGATTTCCTTAGCTCTAAGATTTTTAAAAGATATCTGGGACTAATTGATTTCACAAATATTCAAGACTAACAGCTTCTATAAATAACTCACAACTAAATACTTGATTAACTCATACACAAGAGAGACCATACATTAACAAAAAAATATAGTGTGACAAAGAGTTCTAGAAAAAAAATAATAAAAAAATTAGGTGATCAACCCTAATTTAGAAGAAAATATTTCTCTTTATTTTTACCAATATAAAGAAGAAAATAAACATTTGTAAAGTACAAATAGACTCTGATGAGCTCTATAGTGAAATTAGGCGTGACTTAGAACCCAAAATATCATGAGATGAATGTCTATCACCTTTGTACACTAAAGAAGTTTAATATTAAAAGCATTTTCTTTTAGAATCTTTAACATTTATTATCCATATTAAAATCCAAATTTTAGAATATTTATTACAAAACCAAACCTACTAACATTTTAATTATGATCTCGGAACATATCTCTTAATGGATCTTGAGCATATAGATTAAATTATACGTAAAATCAAGTAATCCATTCCTTGCTAATAATTCAATCAAATTCTACATTAATCATCATCATTATAATATAGTTAGTTGATATTTACTTAAAATTCACATTCAAATCTTTTTATATATGTTATTAAAATAAATACATATTTTTCTATCTTTTATAACCTACTCATCTAAAATAATATTTCTTTAATAATATTTTGAACCTCTCTGCATCCTAAAAGTATAAATATAATTTTTTATTTTAACATCCAATTACTTTTTTTTTCCTAATGAAGTTGTAAAATTTATATACAATTGCATTATTTAATATAGCATATTAAAATATTTTACATAAATTATTTACGGATCTTATTTATGAAGTTATAAAATTGATATACAAATGTGTTAATTAATATAACCTATTAAAATATTTTATATAAGTTATTTACCCGTCTTATTAGTCCCTGCCGGGGACTATAAGCGATTGATAGATCGCTGACTTTGGGCTGACCGACGCAATATTTGGAAATATTTGGCATATCTCCTAAGTCGAATTAAGGTTTACGGGGCGGAAAGGGTTGGGGGTCTTATTACGCAGTTCGCATGGTTCGAGGCGAATGGCACGTGGCGCGCGTGAGGGGCACGTGGTTGCATGCGGTCTGGTGGTGTGATCGGCGGCCAAGTGTCCGTCCTCGAGATGCTAGAACATTTGGCTTCTGTTTTACTGTATTCGCGGCATTTGGGTTGGTATTGTTACTTGCTTGTGTAGCTCTGCAGTCTGTGCGATGTTTTGTCTGCGGTAGAGTTCATGCCTGCCCGGGTATTGTTACTTGCAGTCTGTGCGATTTTTCGTCTGCGGTGGAGTTCCTGCCTGCTCGGTGTGGCTTTGGTGAGTTCGGCTACTGTGTGGCCTGCATGCAAGAGTCGATGGTTAGTTGAGCATTATAAGTTAATGGGATTCTGGTTGAATACTGAGGGTTTGTCTTCTGGTTGGATACTGAGGATTTCTCTTACGTGCATGCAAGAGTCCATGGTTAGTTGAACATTATAAGTTAATGGCATTCTGGTTGAATACTGAGGGTTTGTCTTAGCTGTGGTCGGCATGCGCTATGGTGGTCTCATTGGCGGCCAGCTGTTCCTGCTCGACATGCTGGAAAGTTCAGCTTGGGTTTTACTGTCTTCGCGGCCTTTGGGTTGGTATTATTACTTGCCTGTTTAGCTCTGCAGTCTGTGTGATTTTTCGTCTGCGGTGGAGTTCCTGCCTGCTCGGGTATTGTTAGTTGCTTGTTTAGCTCTGCAGTCTGTGCGATTTTTCGTCTGCGGTGGGGTTCCTATCTGCTCGGTGTGACTTTGGTAAGTTCGGCTACTGTATGGCATTCTAGTTAAATACTGAGGGTTTCTGTTACCTGCATGCAAGAGTCCATTGCTATTTGGGTTTTACCCTGTTCGCGGCCTTTGGGTTATTATGGTTACTTGGTTGTTTAGCTGCGCGGTCTGTGCGATTTTTCCTTTCTATTTGTTCTATTGTCTGCGGTGAAAACACAATGCGGTTCCTGCCTGCTGTGTTAGCCGCATGCAAGAGTCCATGGTTATTTGAGCATTATAAGTTAATGGCATTCTGGTTGAATACTGAGGGTTTGTCTTAGCTGTATGGGTTTTATGCAAATTTGGGTAAATGTCTGCGTGAAGCTATGATTCTTAGTTGTATTGTTTAGAGGTTAAGTTCGGCTACTGCATTATAAGTTAATGGCATTTGGATTATTATTGTGAATACTGAGGGTTTGTCTTCTGGTTGAATACTGAGGTTTTGTCTTACGTGCATGCAAGTGTCCATGGTTATTTGAGCATTATAAGTTAATGGCATTCTGGTTGAATACTGAGGGTTTGTCGATGGGTTGACGGACGCGATTTTTGCAAATATTTAGCATATTTTCCTAAGTCGAACTAAGGTTTACGGGGCGGAAAGGGTTGGGGGTCTTATTACGCGCTTCGCATGGTTCGAGGCGAATAGCACGTGGCGCGCGTGAGGGGCACGTGGTTGCATGTGGTCTGGTGGTCTGATCGGCGGCCAGGTGTCCATCCTCGAGATGCTGGTATGTTCGGCTTGTGCTTTACTATCTTCGCGGCATTTGGGTTGGTATTGTTACTTGCTTGTTTAGCTCTGCAGTCTGTGCGATGTTTGGTCTGCGGTAGAGTTCCTGTGGTAAATGTCTGCGTGAAGCTATGATTCTTAGTTGTATTGTTTAGAGGTTAAGTTCGGCTACTGCATTATAAGTTAATGGCATTTGGATTATTATTGTGAATACTGAGGGTTTGTCTTCTGGTTGAATACTGAGGTTTTGTCTTACGTGCATGCAAGTGTCCATGGTTATTTGAGCATTATAAGTTAATGGAATTCTGGTTGAATACTGAGGGTTTGTCTTAGCTGTGGTCGGCATGCGCTGTGGTGCTCTCATCGGCGGCCAGCTGTTGCTCCTCGAGATGCTGGAAAGTTCGGCTTGGGTTTTAGTGTCTTCGCAGCCTTTGGGTTTTATTGTCTTCGCGGCCTTTGGATTGGTATTGTTAGTTGCTTGTTTAGCTTTGCAGTCTGTGCGATTTTTCGTCTGCAGTGGAGTTCCTACCTGCTCGGATATTGTTCCTTGCTTGTTTAGCTCTGCAGTCTGTGCGATTTTTCGTCTGCGCTGGGGTTCCTCCCTGCTGGGTGTGGCTTTCGTAAGTTCGGCTACTGTATGGCATTCTGGTTAAATACTGAGGATTTTTGTTACCTGCATGCAAGAGTTCATGCTTATTTGGCTTTTACCCTGTTCGCGGCCTTTGGGTTGTTATTGTTACTTGGTTCTTTAGCTCTGCGGTCTGTGCGATTTTTCTTTTCTATTTGTTGTATTGTCTGCACTGAAAACACAATGCGGTTCCTGCCTGCTCTGAGGATTGCTGTTACCTGCATGCAAGAGTCCATGGTTATTTGAGCATTATAAGTTAATGGCATTCTAGTTGAATACTGAGGGCTTGTCTTAGTTGCATGGGTTTTATGGAAATTTCGGTAAATGTCTGCGTGAAGATGTGATTCTTAGTTGTATTGTTTACAGGTTAAGTTCGGCTACTACATTATAAGTTAATGGAATTTGGATTATTATTGTTGCTTGGTTGTTTAGCTCTGCGGTCTCTGCGATTTTTCCTTTGTATTTGTTGTATTGTCTGCGGTGAAAACACAATGCGGTTCCTGGCTGCTCGATTAACTCTATCGCAAACGTTTGGTTGCGATTCTGTTGTTCCAGGTGCAACTTGTATCGCTCGACTGTGTGTTGTCGCTTTGGTAAGTTCAGCTACTGCATTATAAGTTAATGGCATTCTGGTTAAATACTGAGGGTTTCTGTTACTTGGATGCAAGAGTCCATGGTTATTTCAGCATTATAAGTTAATGGCATTCTGGTTGAATACTGAGGGTTTGTCTTAGTTGCATGGGTTTTATGGAAATTTGGGTAAATGTCTGCGTGAAGCTGTGATTCTTGGTTGTATTGTTTAGAGGTTAAGTTCGGCTACTGCATTATAAGTTAATGGCATTCTGGTTAAATAGTGAGGGTTTCTGCTACCTGCATGCAACAGTCCATGGTTATTTGAGCATTATAAGTTAATGGCATTCTGGTTGAATACTGAGGGTTTTGTGTGCAGACTTCGTTAACCAATTTCGTCATTTGCACATTTTCTCATGGTACTGGCATAGGCTGCGTTGTGCATGCATATGGTCTAGACGAGAAGGAATTCGAACGCTCGGCTTCGTTGCAGGTACGGTGTTATTCTACTAATTGCTTTTTGTCAATTTTTGTATTACTTGCTTTTTGTCAATTTTTTAGGGTTTTAATTTTTGCATTGTGTAGGTTTATGGTCCAGTTACTCTAGGTTTATAGTCCAGTTACTCCGTGATCCCTGCTGGGGACTATATGCGCTTGATAGATCGCCAACTTTGGGTTGACCGATGCGGTTGCTGGCTGCCGTGATACTCAGGGTTTCTGTTACGTGCATAGGTTTTATGGAAAATTCTGTAAATGTGGGTTTCAGCCACGATGTGACTTCGTTATCATTTGAGCCGAGTGGACCTGGGCGAAGCTATGGTTCTTGGTACAGATTGAGTCGCAGTCTTTTGTAGTTTGAACTGTTTTTGCACATGAAGATCTAAATAAATTGGGTATTTTGAACTGTTTGAAATGTTAAAATATTGAAGATTGCAGTCTGTTTTGTAACTGCACGGTTTCCTATCTTAGGTGTGTATTCAACGTTTTTCGCTCGTATAATTTATGTATATGTTTACTTTGGTCCATAATGTTTGTTCAAGTTTGTAATTCTGTTATGGATGTATGAATATTCGACTCTGATATTACTCCTAGAATGGAAGGTTGCTTTGTTAACAACTTTGTTAAGTTCATTTAGTTAGTGTTAAGTTCATTTGCTTTGTTAAGAACTGCTGAATTGAAGGTTTTCTATATTGGTACTAGATGTTGTTCGTTTGCTGTTGCTTATAAATTGGATGAAATGTTTCGTTTGCGAAAATTATAAGCTTTTCTGTGATACTGAGGGTTTCTCTTTTTTTGTGTAAATAAGCTTTGATATTAACAGAAGTAACATATAGTACAAAAATTCTGCCGAGGCAGATGACTGGCCGCTATGAAGCAGGCCTTACCAGCTGATAATGGATTGAAAACGATAGAAACAGAGAAACAAAGTGCTGTCGAAAGGTACACCGCGCAGGGCGACTTAGGCCAAAAATTGCGAGCACATAACTGAGGGAATAAAAACAGAACAAACATAACAAATTCCAACTGAGGGACCGGGAAGACTGATCAGAATTTGTTTGAGGAGTCCGGCACCAGGTGCACCTCTTTTCAGTTGATGGCACTGGCCTGATTACCCGTTGGCGACCACCCCGATGAGGTTCTGGAGACTTACTGTCAGGCTCGATGTTTTTCCTGAGCAACTTGATCAGGACAGTGAGCTTCCTACTTATGGTGTCTACCTCCTCATGCAGAGCAGTGAGTTTGAATTCACTGCTTTGGACCACTGCCATATGCTCCTTTGTCATTGTAGCTGCGAACTGCTGAAGAGTTCTCAATTACTCGGCCTGCTCCACTTGGACATCCATGGCCTTAGCCAGGATGGTCTTCATTCTCCATGCTTCAGCTTGGGTGCGGACGAATTGGGTCGCCCGGGTGCTGGTCGTCCCCAGATCTTGCAACCAATTAACTTCCTGGCCTAACTGATGGTCAGAGAGTTTACTCTCTTGCTCCTGAGCAGAGGCCTCCAGGTCTATAATCTTCCGTTTGTTCCTTTCAGACGTTCTCCGCTCGTACATTTCCTTTGCAAGTCGCAGGTCGTTGTTTGCAGACTGGTTGCGGCATCCTTCACCTGCCATGGGGGCACTCTCTTGATTGTCGCTTACCTTGCTTGCCTGAGAGAGAATACAATTCAAAGGTCTCTGGCTGTTGAGCACCGAAAAGATGATGCTCCAAGGGATTACAAGGGTTGATATATAGATGATAGCGGGAAGATTTTGGGTGGTGGAGCGGATCGTGACATGCAAATTGCATGTCCGATCAACATAAATGCTGCGATTCAGAGGAGTGGAGGGGAATTGAGATGATTGAGAATGATTTCGATCACCTCCTCCTGCACGGATCTGGAAGTGCCAAGTGTCCCTCTGTCTTGAGGAACTGCGCCGGCTTATGTCACTCCAGATCAAGTTAGTGTACAATTGACTGTGACCTACGGTGCACATAATTCCCCTCAGGCCTATTGTCCTTCTGAGCTTGCTGAGTATTGATGGCTCTCGTCCCGTCGACCAAACCATGCTTTTATGGTGGAGAATTAGACGGTCTGGCATTCTGCCTTGTCAGCTGCCACCAAATCTATTCGTGCGAGGTGAGAGCACCGATCTTTTAATTGATTACTCTCCACTTGATGCCAACAGCTGTCCACCGTTCCGTTTGGGTTCTCGATCCCATGGTTTGCCAAGTGGTCGGCAACCGAATTGGCCTGCCTTCTTACCGACTGGAAGACTAGACCTTTCATTTTCCCGAGCAGTTTCCCTATGCTCTCTGTGACCATAGCTAGGCGCCAGTGCTTGGTAGCCTTGCTTGCCAGCGTTCCCCCATAGATTTTCCTTGCCATCAAAATGGCAACCTCAGAGTCACCCTCAATTACTGCATTTTCTGTCTGGTTTTTTTGAAGAATTGTTAAGCATTTTTCCATTGCAGCGAGTTCCATTTCATTGTTAGTGGCCTCGCCCAGCGCTTGACTGTAGATATGTATTATTTCACCTCTCTGGTTTCGAATGAGGCCTCCTATGCCAGCTGGTCCCGGGTTACCTCGCGAAGCGCCATCAAAATTCAGTTTCAGGAAGCCCTCAAGAGGCCAGGTCCAATCCGTGGGAGTGATGTTGATGTTCTGCTGTTTCGCTTGGGTCTTTTGGCTTTGGTCGTAGCTGATATTGAAGGCCTTCAGGATTCTCTGGTCATCCGCAGAAATTTGGATGGAAGGGTCTACTTTGCTTTTCACCAGAATCAATTGGCGGATATTCTCCATTAAGGTAATTCTCAGGTGTTCTATATTCCTGTGTTCGCTTTGGAAAATTCTTCGATTCCTTTCTTTCCATATTGTCCAAGTGATAAAACCAGGTAGAACTTTCCATATGCTGTTGATTTGAGGGTTCTCTGAGTGGTTACTTGGCCAATTGGTGATTGTGTTTTGGATGGAGTCCATGTCTCTTCTGTTTTGCTGCATGATGTTTTCAATCCCTTGCCAGATGTGGTTAGCCCAATCGCATGTATTGAACAAATGATTCATAGTCTCTTCTGCTTGATTACACATTGGGCAAAAAGAGGGGCCTTCAAAGCCTTTTTTTCGCAGGTTCTCCCATGTGAGCATCTTGCACCTCAAAAGGAGCCATAGAAAGGTTTGAATTTTTGGCCAGAATAAGGGATCCCAGACCTGGGTGTACCAAGGGACAGTCTCCCCCTACTTCGTGAGTTCCAACTGCTCTTTGGCTTCTTTAAGAGTGAAGTTGCCATTGCCCTTCATACCCCACCTTAGCTTGTCCGCCTCCGTGGTTATCCTAATTTTTCGCTTGTGAAGGACTTTAACCAGGTCTTGTATGTTGTTATTTTCCTCATTAGGGTTTTCAGTATCTGGAAGGGTCCATTCTCTCCAATCTTGGTCAGTGCCATTTGGGGTCCAGTAATGATGAACGGTGAATTTTCCTCTCCTATGACAGTTTGCTTTGTAATCTGCAAGGTCTGGGCTTTCAAGCTTAGGATGTTGTTGCCAGGCATCTTCCCAGAAGAGGGCAGATTCCCCATTTCGGATCTCCCAGAAGCTGTGGTCCTGAATTAGGTTACGGTTTCTTTTTGCTAGGTTCCAGATTGGAGAGCCTTCCGGTAATTCTTGGAGTCTTATGAGGTCTTGGTTTCTGCAGTGAGGAGTATATTTCGCCTTCCAGTGTCTGGCCCAGGGGAGGTTTGTCTCTTTCATCCAGCGCCACCAAAGTTTGGCTCCCCCAGTTTTGTTGCTAGTATCAGGGTCTATTAGGTTTAACCCTCCAGCAAGTTTCGATTTGCAGATCTTTTCCCAGGCCACTAGAGCCCATTTCCTCTTCTCTGCGCTGCCACTCCATAAAAAGGATCTTTGGATGGATCGAATTTTCTGCAGGATGGCTTTTGGCGCTGGGAGGATAGAAAGCATATACTGAGGTATGGCCTGCAGGATGGCTTTAGTTAAAACAAGGCGCCCTGCAAAGTTGAGTGCCCTGAGGGTCCAATGGTTGCATCGTTTTTCCATGTTTGCTATGAGCCTTTCCCAATGGACCTTCTTCCAGGGCTTGGTGGTGAGCGGGGCTCCCAGATATTTCGAGGGCAAAGAGCCATTTCTAAAGCCTAGGATGCTGGTGAGATGACTTTGAATAGATACATGGGTGTTAAAGAAAAAAAATGTCGATTTGGAATGGTTTATGTCCATACCTGATGCCTTGCTGAAAAGAGATAAGATAGACTTGTAAGCCTTGGCTTCTTTGGCAGTTGGAGATCCATGCAACATAGTATCATCTGCGAATTGTTGGTGAGTAGTTGCAGGGGTGGAGGGGAAAGGGCGCAAACCATTGATTTTCCCTTCTACTTTGGCTCTATGAATATATCTGCTAAGCCCTTCCATGAGGATCACAAAAAGGAAGGGGGACAGTGGGTCTCCTTGCCTTATGCCTCTGGAAGGAGAGAAGGTGGCCGAGGGGGAGCCATTAACTAAAATAGAGAAATTTGTTGACTTGATAAGAGCGAGAATCCATTTGGTCCACCTGTTATCAAAACCAAAAGCCATTAAAGTGGCCTCCAGATATTTCCAATTCACTTTGTCGAAGGCTTTTGAGAGGTCGAGCTGGATCATCATTCCGGGGACTTTCCTGGACTGCAAAGTATGTATCATCTCCTGCGCCAAGAGGATATTGTCCAGAATTTGTCTGCCTTCCACGAATCCTGACTGCTCCTCCGAGATGATGTCAGGGAGGATAGGTTTTAGCCTGTTAGCGATGACTTTAGAGATGATTTTATAAATCACGTTGCACAGAGCTATGGGCCTGAACTTTTCTGGAGTTAGGGCTTCTTCTTCTTTGGGAATAAGGGCTAGGAAAGTAGAATTTAGGCCTTTAAGAATTGAGCCTGATCGTCGTGAATCTTCAACTACTTCCCAGACCTCTGTTTTGACTGTTTGCCAACAGGCTTTGTAGAAGTTTATAGTAAAACCATCAGGGCCCGGAGCTTTATCATTTGGCATGCCTTTAACAGCCTCCTCCACCTCCTCCATTGAGATTTTTCGTAACAGAGAGGCATTTTGTGCTGGAGTGATGATTTGGGGAATGGCCTGAATTATTTCCTCTCTCGCTTTCGATCGATCTTCTTGGGATTCCTGGGCAATATGCTTAAAATGACTAGTGAGCAGAGTTGAAATCTCATTATGATTTTGGATGACCTCTCCAGAAGCATTGGTCAGCTTCAGGATTTTGTTAGCCCCCCTGTAATCCATCGTTGATCTATGGAAGAACTTTGTATTTTGCTCTCCCTCCTTCAACCATTGGATACGAGACTTTTGTTTCCAAAGGATTTCTTCCTGTTGGCAGCGGAGCTGCCATTTCTGCATTAGTATCTTTTCCTGTTCGTTTGAGTCCTCCATATTAATCCCAGAAGCCCAGTCCTTATGTATTTGACTTAGCCTGTCTTCTATCTTGTGCTTTTCCTGAAAGATATTACCAAACTCAGAAGCATTCCATTCCTTGATTTTGAGTTTGATGTGTTTTAGTTTGGATTGGAGTTTGAACATTTTGGTTCCCCTTCTATTTCTGGGTTCTTCCCACCATTTCTTCACCAGATCAGAGAAGTTTGGGTGCGTTAGCCAGAATTTCTCAAATCTGAATGGCCTGTTTTTGTGGGTCTCAAGAAAAGCAGCTTCTAGGGCGATGGGCCAGTGGTCTGATCCCCCACAGGGGAGGATATCAGAGTCAACTGTTGTTCCTTCCAGCAAGATGTTTTCTGAGATCAAAAAGCGGTCAAGACGAGAGGCTATCCGATGTTCCCCTCCTCTTCAGTTGTTCCATGTGAAGAGCCCATTTTTTGGGGGGATGTCGACCAGTTGGGCTGATTCCATGAAGTCAACAAAGAGTTCAGAGTCTCTGTTTAGTCGTCGGAGGCCTCCTTTTTTTTCCAGGAGGGTGGTAATCATGTTGAAATCCACTCCCATTATGATCTTTGAATGTTGGTGTCTTAGCTTTAACTTCATTAAGGAGTTGAGGAACGAAGTTTTATCTTCTAAATGCTGAGGCCCATAGACATTTATGCAGAGGTAGGTTTCAGAGTTACCTGTGAGTTGGAATTCTGTGGCAATGTATGATCTGGTAGCTTCCATAGAGGTGATTTCAATGACTCTGGAATCCCAGAGGGTTGCAATGCCTCCTTCCCATCCGTGACTGGCTGATTCTATGTATTTGATAGATTTTCCTAGCTTTTTGGTGATGTTCTCCAGCTGATCAGTGGCACATTTTGTTTCCTGAATGAGCATAATATCTGGTTTTTCCTGTTGTAACTTCCTCTTGAGAAGTCGTTGTTTGACTTGGCTGTTGAGCCCTCTTGTATTCCAGGAGATGATTTTCATTGATGATGATGAGGTTATTGGTAGGACAGGAAGGCATGTAAATCCTTCATTTTGCCTGAATTGATCATAAAGATACCCAAATCATGAAGAACCTCTCCATTCGTCCTTCGGCCTCTTTTTTTGTTTTGCTTCCGTCCTAATGAATGAAGAAAAAGACTTTTGGATTGGTTACCTGTGCTTTTCATGATTCCTAATCTTTTCTTTTGCTTGTCTAGCGCCGCTTGTTGTCTTGCTATGAAGAGGTCGCTGATCTTCTTTATTTCTTCCTCCGAGATATTTTCCAGCCCTTGTGTTCTCCAGTGTTTTTCCATTTCTGACAGGTTTACCCCTTCTTTTTCTAGAACTTCATTGAGTTCCAGGTCTTCCCCATCGCTTGTTAACATGTCTGTGTCTTCATCTCGTTCATCTGCCGTTTCATGCATTTGTATTGCTGCGTTTTCGGTGGTTTCCTCTGCATCCGTTGATCTATGGTCTGTCTTAGTTTTTTGAGGATCTTCTGGTAGCCTTATCTCTTTGTTGTTTCCTTCTGAGTCTGCTTCTGAGTCCAGAATGATGAAGGGGTTAAGAGTTATGCTGGGATCTGTCACTGCTTTGTTTACTCTTTTCCTGTAGGCCCTTTGTCGTGATTTTGGTTTTTTGAAAACCTCCCGGTTCTGGGCCGGCTGCTCAGGCTTGGCTTCTTCAACAGGTTTGATTAATGGGCATTCCCTTACGAGGTGACCGTGTTCATGGCATTTCCTACATCGGAAGGGGATCTGTTCGTAGTCGATAGGTTGAAAGTAATCTTCATCTCTGAACTCTAGCCACAGTCCTTCATGTAGGGCACCTGAGACATCCATTTCAACGCAGATCCTGGCACAGGAAGTGTACTTCCTTTGCATAGTTGCCTCCGAGGCTTTAATGAAGGTGCCAAGTCGGTCTCCTATGCACTTTAGTGTAGCTAAACCCCAATAATCGATAGGTAAAGAGAAGAGGCGGATCCACACAGGGACTTGCGTGAAAGTTTCCTTCTCAGGAACGAAGTTTGCTTTCCAAGGCCTCATGTAGAGGCCTGCTGATGAAAGGAAATAAGGCCCTCCATCGAAGATCCTATCCTTATCTTCTAGGTTAGAAAAGACAATAGTAAAAAAACCCTTAGCTCCGAGATGAAGTTTGACATCACCTTTTGGTCGCCAGTGCTGTTTGATCCATTGGCAAAGAGTTCTTTCTGATGGCCACAGACCCATAAACTTACAGATGATTACATGCTCCATCATGTGGTCTCTGTAGGCCTGAATGTCTGGATCTGAGAAAACCACACGGAGGGCTTCCTTTTTTTTGGGTTTGCAGACTCCTTGCTGGGTATTTTCAGGGCTGAGGTTGGGAGCTTCCGTTTTATCCTCGTCTTCTATGGGGCGTTTTCCCTCCCTTTGTTCCTTTTCTTCATCTGACGGGGCTATTATTGGGCCTGAGCTGTTTTGGCCTGCATTTGGTTTGTTTCCATGCTTCTCCTGCCTGTTACTGACTTTGCCTGGCATCTCTGATCCGTGATTTGGATCTTTCTGCCTCTGGGTTGCTCTTCCACGGCTTGTCCCCGAGCCGTCTTTTCGGGCTTCATACCCAGAGATATTAAAACCTTCATGAGTTGTATGTTTCTGCATAACTATTTCTCTGTAAGACGGGGTCCCAGTGGACCCCCTGTCTGTCATTTGTCAGGCCAGTACACGGCCTCTGAGAAGGAGATCAACTAATCGGTCTCTATGCGCTGCCAGAACTGTTGGTGAACCTGTCCAAAACAGTGCTAAACCCTAGGTTCCCTGTGTTCCAGGTTGCAGAGCTCCCATGGCCCAGTATCCTTACTGCTGTATGAAAAGAAAATATACTGAGGGTTTCTCTTACCTGCATGGGTTTTATGGAAATTCTCGTAAATGTTAGTTTCGAGCACCATGTGACTTCCTTGTCATTTGGGCCGATATGACCTAGGTGAAGCTGTGGTTCTTGGTACAGGCTCTGTTGTGCATGAATATGGTCTAGATGAGAAGCAATTTGAATAGTCGGCTTTGTTCCAGGTACGGTGTTATTCGACTAATTGCTTTTTGTCAATTTTTCTATTAATTGCTTTTTGTGAATTTGTTAGGCTTTTAATTTTTGCATTGTGTAGGTTTATGGTTCAATTACTCTAGATTTATAGTCGAGTTACTCTGTGATTGTTTTCAAAAACATAGATATTTAAGCTGTATTCAGTCATTTATATCTTTTCTGTCATTCAATTATATTGGAATTCAAATCTGAAATTGTCATTGTTTATTCTGTGTTTACATTAATATTAATATTAATATTATCAATTGTTATAATCATAACAACAATATTATTTGAGATGATACCAACAAGTAGAAGTTGAGTAATGCATGCAACTAGCTCCGTATAATGATGAATCAAGACATTTTGTCTATTTAAACCTTAGATTAAAATGTCATGTTAGCTAGTTATAACCAGATTGGTTCTCATATGATGTTCAACTACCTTATTCTGCTCAGAGAGAAAAAATTATTTTATTATGAAAACAAAATTACATTTACTATATATGTTCCTGCATTTCACAGATATCCTTAAGCATAGGAAGTGATAAAAGTATTGCTGGGAACATATCTTGTTTCATAAACAGTTTCCAAAAATGTCAATATGACAACCCTATCATAGTCATTCTAACATATATCGGAGCTTTGAAGTGAGTTTTATCTCATAAGAAATTAGCTGCTAGATATGTCCATAAACAGTCCCATAAAAAAATATAGATATAGAGATATGCTTAAGCATAGGAAGTGATAAAAGTATGGCTGAGAAGATATGTTTCTTCATAACCAGTTTTCAAAAATGTCAATATGACAGCCCTGTCATGGTCATTCTGACATACATCAGAGATTTGAAACCAATTTTGTCTCATGAAGAATCAGGTCCTAGATATGTTCATAAACAGTGGCATAAAAAATTATACATATAGATATTGACATTTAAAAGACATTCCATCAGCTCTCCTTCCACTCTCTGTTGAATGAGCCAAGCTCATGCTACCAATTGTAATCTTTCTTTTGACAGTCCATCAGTTTCCATGTTCCTGTCTTTGTAAACATGTTCAAACATAATGTGTTAAATACTCTGTTTAAGCAAGTCGAATCTCCTGAAATATAGGTTGAAGTTTATAATTATCCAATCAATTTGTTCCATTTATCGAATTCACCACAATTTGTGAATCATCAAAGATCTGTAATTTTTGGGCATCTTCTTTCACATGCGACAATTGCCAACAGTCTTGGGACAATTTGCTTAGGCAGATTGTTGTTTTGTTTGCCAAACCTGCCCTTTGAATATATTACATGTTCATCATTTATATGGATCATACCTGTAGTGTCCCATAATGATGGATCTTCTTGAGAAGCGTTATGGAATTATGCTTATGCACTACTCGTATCTGGTTCTCAATGCCTTGTTTGGGTTCCTTGATCCTTGAATTCTGTTTAGATCCATATAGTATAACCATATCCAAATGCCATTAACTTATAATGTAGTAGCCGAACTTAACCTCTAAACAATACAACTAAGAATGATAGCTTCAAGCAGACATTTACCGCAGGAACTCTACCACAGACCAAACATCGCACAGACTACAGAGCTAAATAAGCAAGTAACAATACCAACCCAAATGCCGTGAAGACAGTAAAACACAAGCTGAACATTCCAGTATCTCAAGGACGGACACCTGGCCGCAGATCAGACCACCAAACCGCATGCAACCACGTGCCCCTCACGCGCGCCATGTGCCATTCGCCTCGAACCATGCAAAGCGCGTAATAAGACCCCCAACCCTTTCCGCCCCGTAAACCTTAGTTCGACTTAAATGAATACTTCAAAAATTTTAATTGCATCTCAAGTTGCATTAAGCATGAAGTAATCATATTGATAAAGGAAAATATCATTATCCTTGAACATACCCATTTTGAACATTGCTTTGTAGAAGCATTGTTTGCAAAAATAAAAGTTGACACATTAGAAATTGCAATACTCAATATATATGCATTGCCACATGCAAACCTAAACAATATCCTCAACGTCATTGCAAAATCCTTATACCAGTTAGATCTAAACAATATCATAGTTATACTAGGGGACTTCAATATTGATATGATGCATTGCAATCAAAAAACAAAGCAGCTAGAATCCTACATGCAAAACTACAATCTTCATTTCCTAGTTGACAAAACTAATAGCATGCACAAATCATTGATTGACCATGTTTGGGCAAATCTAGGCAATATAAAGTATATAATTTTCGTATTGGATGCATATTGGTCTGACCATGATATAATATCTCTTGTCCTTGACCTATGATATACACATGAAACAGTTTACAAAATTCCAAATTTTGACATTTTTGCAATATCTCATTGCTTTTACCATATCTATTTTACTAAAGCATACTACAATATCTTTTTGTGGTAAACGAAGTGATAACAGCATACATACTATGCATTCTATTCTACATTTACATATATGGCGTTCTGTATTGATCAATGCAACTTATGCCAGAGACAGCCTTTTCAATTAATCAACAGAACTATCCTATCATAAATTTGCAGATATGACCTCATCTATTTATGCATGCACATTCTGCTAGTAAAACCCTTTTCAATTGAACACAACGACCAAGAAAAAAGAACAACAACATGCAACATAAACAAACACAGTATATTCTTTTTGCCTTTCCTTTTCTATGGATCTTGTCTTCTTGTTCAAGTTTTACTTTTATATTTTCTTTTGACTTGTACTAAATATGTCTTGCTATTCTATAACATAGCATAAAACTTGAAAAAGGAAATGAAACAATTGAAGAAATAGAATGCATAAGCCAATTAGAAAGCGCAAACAAACCACTTGTTTTGCAAAGGTATGTCTATGAGAACTACACAAAAATGGTAATTTGTATTTAGAATATTAATGTCTACTATATATACATTCTATTTTTATTTTTACATATGTATGGTTCTATGGTTTAAATGTTCTTGTTCAGTTTTTACTTCTAGTTTGCACTAAATATATGTTACTATTCTATAACATAGCCTAAATCTTCAGAGACGAAACGAAACAATTGAAGAAATAGAATCCATAACGCAATTAGAAAGGGCAAGCCAACCACTTGTTTTGCAAAGGTATGTCTATGACAACTATACAAATATGCTAATTTGTATTTAGAATAATAATGTTCAGCAAGGTATGTCTATGACAACTATACAAATATGCCAATTTGTATTTAGAATGTTAATGTTTAGTATATATCCATTCTATCTTTACATATGTACGGTTCTATGGTTTTAATGTTCCTTGTTAATTGTTTACTTCTATATGCTCTTTGAAATTGAACTAAATATATGTTGCTATTCTATAACATAGCATAAATCCTGAAAAAGGAAAACAAACAACTGAAGAAATAGACCACATAACTCAATTAGGAAAGGCAAACCAACCACTTGCTTTGAAAAGGTATGTATGGCAACTATACAAATATGTTATTTGCTATTTAAAATATTAATGTTTACTATATATATCTCCTCTTTTTACATATCTATATTTAAATGTATATATGTCAGATTAGGCCACCAAACCCCCCTGAAGCTTCTCAACGCCAAAGTGTTTCCCAAACAACGATCTCCCTTTTTCAACGAAACTGCCAATGTTTGCATTGGCAGTTTTGTTGAAAAAGGGACATCGTTCTTTGGAAAACACTTTGGCGTTGAGAAGCTTCAGGGGGGTTTGGTGGCCTATCGATGACAGTCATGTTCAGTTTTTGCTAACTTCATTAATATTTTTTGCAAAGCTGTACAAGACAATTGCAAAAGGCAACTCTGGTAAGCAATTGCAAATGATGGAAGAAATAATAGATGTTGACAATTACAAATTCAGATTGCAATGCATTTTGCCTGAGAACATTGCTATTGTATTAAAAAGAAATGGTCTTTTTAGACTAAATGCATTTTCATATACTGTAGGAGATTGTCTATTTGACTCGTTCGAAATGCTTCTAAATTTTTGTTATACTTCAAATGAATTGCGAAATGGGTTAATAGACCACTTTCTTTTTTGCTTAAAGAACAATGACGTTGAAGCAATACAGTCATATCAATATGAACTAGCACCTGAGTTCCTATACGAGTTACATGGTGTTAATGATATAGGTACATATCTTCATAAAATGCGTTATTCTGCATCTACAAATATAAAGGAGTCTGAACGAGGTTTATGGGGTGATACCTTTTGCATACGTTGGTTAGCTAAATGGCTAGATATATCAATTGCATCAATGTTGGAAACCACTTTTATATCAGTTTGAATCTTCTGCTGCATTGTTGACGTTCTGTTTTACTTGGTGGTGCATCAGAAGAAAAACAGCTTCAATCAGGGTAAAAGGAGGCTCAAGTTAGCGTGAATCTGAAGTTTGATGGCAGATACAATTCTGTAACCAGCAATAGCATTGTATACGATAAAACACCTTTCAGCAGCTTGATCTTATTTTGAAATTGTGTTGTTCCCTGCTCACATAAGGCAAGTGCAATATGCAACTATTTGATGCTTCTTTCTATTTGCAAGTATTTCAGGTTTTTTTGCAAATACCTTATCCAGACATCTTTGTTTTATTTATGGGTCAAGATATTATTAGATGCAAAATTGAGTTGAGATGTTTTAGGTTACACTTCCATGTTATTTCAGTCTTGCATAATTTGACTACTGTTTTGACTCAACTAGTTTATTTGCATGAGCAAGTGCAGTTGATGATATAAAGTGCAACTTGTCATAGAGCATCATGATGATGTTACATGTGTTTATTCTTTCCCAAATATTTCTGTTAGCTTACCTAAGTTGTCAAATTTTTCCATCGCATGGAGCACCGCATCAAATTCTGTTGGATTCAGATATAGATAGAAATGACTTTTTTGCAATTCTTTATCTTCTAAAACAGAACCGCTCAGAGTTCAACGTGAAACTACGTTTATTTTCTGCTTCACTTGGTTTTACATATATGTCTCTAAAACTTTGCTACGTGCTAGTCTAGATTCTGTGTGCATTCTGTTTTAGTTTAATTGCATTCATTTGACTCGAGAATAAAAAAGAAAGATCATGACACATAGTTATTTAGAAATAATAAATAGAATGATGCAAGCTTTTAAAATAAGCATGATAAAGAATGTCCAAGCAGTAAGTTTACCTCAACCCATTTCATTTTTTATATCATTTGAAGTGCACTTCAGACACAGTGTTGTGTATGCAGAAGCTACCTTTGGAGTACTTCGGCAAGGGGACTTAAAACTTTTTATGAAACCCGTGCCTAAAATTTCTAGTTGGTTGTTTGCATTTAATTGCCTACATCCTCAGCATTGTGCAATATTTTCAGCCAATGTTTCTATTAGACCTCATTGAAAAGCACATGCTACAGGCCTTGTTCCAAAAGTTTATGGTTTTGTAGCCTCACACTTTTGATCTCTCCTTCTGCATTCTCATGTTTAGCTAGTTAGCGTGAATCTGAAGTTTGATCGAAGATACAGTTCTGTAACCAGTAATAGGATTGCATATGATAAAGTACGTTTCAGCAACTTGATCTTATTTTGAAATTGTGTTGTCTAATTGGCAGGGGTGCTGTAATGACTTCTGATATGAGGCACACAACAGCTGCCAATATTAGAATATTACAAAGAGAACAGCTTCCTCGGTGTGCTTTCGAAACTGATCAATTGGTTGAGGTATGTACAATACTCACTTTCTAATAAATTGTTTTTGCAAATCAAAACAAATCTCGTCAACATTGCAAAGCTCCAACAAGCCATCTTAGGCATGTGTTTTAGTCTTATACAGCTTTAGTCAACAAAGCAACCTTCCGTTCTAGGAGTAATATCAAAGTCGAATATCCATAGATCCATAACAGAATTACAAACTTAAAAAAACATTATGCACCAAAGTAAACATACACATAAATTATACAACGGAAAAACCTTGAATACACTCCATAGCTTGACTCAGGTCGTCTCGTTCCAAATGCCGGTCGAAACCGACATTTACAGAAATTTCCATAAAACCCATGTAGCTAAGACAAGTCCACAGCATCACGGCCAGCAGAAACCGCATTGTGTTTTCACCGCAGACAATACAACAAATACAAACGAAAAATCGCAGAGATTGCAGAGCTAAACATCCAAGTAACAATAATAACCCAAAGGGCGCGAACACGGTCCGATTCATACCAACTTTACACAACGCCTTGGGAGTCACCGGACCACATGCCCTTCACCTCCAACGATGCTAGGCCCCCAATAACACCCCAAAACCTTTCCACCCCCAAAACCAACCTTTCCAACCTCCAAAACCTTGGTTCGACTTAGCTTATATCGCTCATAAAAGCCATGCAGGTAAGAGAAACCCTCAGTATTTAACCAGAATGCCATTAACTTATAATGCTCAAATAGCCATGGACTCTTGAGGGAAACGAAGAGACAATACTGCTGGACCTACGAAGCAGGCAAGACTGCACAGTTAAACAAGCAAGTAACAATAATAACCCAAAGGGCGCGAACACGGTAAAACCCAAGTCGAGTAACTTTCCAGGATCTCGACGAGGGACAGTTGTCCGCCCACAAGACCACCACAGACGAAAAATCGCACAGACTGCAGAGCTAAAAAAGCAAGTAACAATATCCGAGCAACCAAGAACTCCACCACAGACGAAAAATCACACAGACTGCAGAGCTAAACAAGCAAGTAACAATACCAACCCAAAGGCCGCGAAGACAGTAAAACCCAAAGGCCACGAAGACAGTAAAACCCAAGCCGAACTTTCCAGCATCTCGAGGAGGAACAGCTGGCCGCCAATCAGACCACCACAGCGCATGCCGACCACAGCTAGGACAAACCCTCAGTATTCAACCACAATGCCATTAACTTATAATGCTCAAATAACCATGGACTCTTGCATGCTCAAATAACAAGCTCAATTGTTGATGCCTTGCTATGAACACACTTTATTTACTGATCATGTTTTCTTTGTATGGTCAGATTTCTCATGCCAAAGTTAATCTTCTTGAAGTTAGACCAGGAAAATCTGAATCACTGATTGAAATTTCAGGCAATCCACAGCAAACAAGTGCACCAATTTTGTATGCAGTTCTTGATCTCCCTCCGACATTTTCCAACATTTGCCAACAATTCGTCTACTGTCCCTCTGTTGCTACTTTTTGATTTTGATTTCTTAGAACAAAAGCAGATTCCTTGATTCAATTAAATTTCTATTTAACATAATTAACCATAAATCTGTCTGCAAACACGAACCCCTGCAGTACTAACTATATGCTTTGTTTCAAAATTCAGTCAAATCGCAATATAAACAGTATTGGCAATTTCTCTGAGTTTGAGGACCCAATTCTTTGTCAACAGACTTCTGCCACATTTGAAAGGTACACAACATTTGCAAAATTTTGTCAATTGCTACTATCATAGTGCTTTTGCTGATCAGTATTTCTGTACTAATGTCCTTGGCATTGTATATCACCTTTGGCAGTGTGACAGCAACTGGTCAGCTTATCACAAAAACTACAGTTGAAGTTGTAACATCTGAACGCACAGTTGCAGCCATTCTAGGAAAGTCTGGAAATGATCTTGTTAAAATTCAGCAGTTAAGCTAGTATAAAGAAGCATAAATATCTGCAAATTCCATGGGATCCCCTTCAACTGAAATTTTTGAAACATGCAAACTTGGAATGAAGTGCTGTCATTGTTGACAAAATGACATTGTATTGACAGAATGGCAAAATGTTACAACACAAATCCTATGTTCTTAAATGATCATCTTGTATCTGAACATTCATCTAGTCGAATGTTGCATTAATTATTAGTTAATAAAAATTGGCATTGGCAGTTTTTATTTTGTCTGTATGGCTCTTGATTCATTATGCTAATGTTTAATGCATTAATTATTAGTTAATAAAAATTGCATTGGCAGTTTTTATTTTGTCTCTATGGCTCTTGATTCATTATGCTAATGTTTAATTAAATTTCAATATCTCTGGTCCAATATTTTTTCATTATGCTAATGTTTAATGCATTAACTATTAGTTAATAAAAATTGCATTGGCAGTTTTTATTTTGTCTCTATGGCTCTTGATTCATTATGCTAATGTTTAATTAAATTTCAATATCTCTGATCTAATATAAAAATATTATTATTATTTATTTTTATTTAATTGTAATATCACACTCTATCTTGCATTGTTTAAATAAATAATGCATTTTATGATTTAAATTACCCATATAATATTAAATACTGCTTATCCATTCATATTTAATTATAACTATTAAATTATTTATAGTTTTAACTAAGTATAAATTTCCTATAATATCTTTATTATTCAGTATTCATAATGGAAAGATTACACTTCCAATCACAAAGAAATAAAATTCCTTGAATAAAAAGATTCCCACATTGAAATGAACTGCTATCTATTTTTTATTTAAAACAGTATTAATTGAATATGACTTTCATAATTTATAACATGTAATATCATTTCTCACAGTTGTATTAACCTGCAATAATTAGCTTATGGCAAGGCAAGCCTTTCTTGTCACCAGGTATAAAGTTTAATAACATAATAACTTTAAAAAAATCAAGCTGTCAAAACATTATTTCTAACTAATAAAGAGTAATTTGAAGTGTCAAAACATTATTTCTAACTAATAAATAGTTTCTAACTAATAAATAGAGTAATTTGAAGTGTCAAAACATTATTTCTAACTAATAAATAGAGTAATTTGAAGTGGTATAGTCAATCTCCATTCTTTTATTATTTTCAATTATCCCAAATTTCGTCATTCTATATGTCATCATATCTACTATGCTTATGTTATGCCAAATAAATGAATTATATTAAACTATACTCCCTAATTAAGATAATCACAAAATAGAAAAACAACTATGTTTAATGGCATCTGTTTATCTGTGATGTAAGTGCCTTCATTATACTTTGAAAAAATTTCAATAAAAAAACTAACTTGCTTAAATGGAACACAGATATTGCAGAAAGCAAGAGTATTATAATGAATTTTTTCTTGCAGGTCATGATCAATTTACATTTCAACTCGTAGAGTTTAAATGTTTTTTTAATTTTAATCTGTTTATTTTAGTTTTTAATTTATAAAATAAACTTATCAAAATTACTTTGCTATTGTAGTTAGATACTATATTTACTAACCCAAAACTATAAAAAAAACCAAAAGTCATGTCCTTTTGCATCACAACAAATTACTAATTAAATGCAACAAATTACTAATTAGAAATTAGATGCAGGGTTTATTTTCTTTGCTAATTAGTAATTGGACAAATTTAAAGTTCACACTAAAGTTATGATAAACAATATTTTTAAATAAATATATCTTTTGTTCTTTTGACCATGGAATAATTCCCCAATCATTGACATTAACCCGAATGGAATCACTTATGTCCAAACATGTTACTAGATATCTAATCTTTCAATTATGGGTTCAAGACTCCATAATTTTTAAATGCTTAAGTTCTTCTTTCACTTTCCACAATCATTTATCTAAATATTGAACACTCTCCACCACTCATTTAATTAACAAATTTATATTCATAATAATGTTTATTTGCTCATTATCATTTTATGAATATTTCCATAATATTCAAATGTAAAAAAATAACAAAATTCTATCTTTTATGCACCATGAATTCATTATTATGCATTTAAATATATTTTATACCCCATGCTTATTAAAATACATAACTTACTTTAACACTCTCTAATTCTTCATACATTATAATGCATTATTATTACCTTTTATAGTTTTTTTCCGTCGAGGTTTCCATGATTCACTCTTAAATTTTATTACATTTTAATTATTAATCTAAACATTTTCTAAATCATGACACATTGGAAAATTACATCTAAAACTAATCTTACATTTATCACAATTCTTACTTAACAAAAGCAAAGTTCATTATATTTCACTCTTTGCATAAAGTCAAAAAGTCCATACAACAATTCGCTATCCAATTCACTAAATCTTAATACAAATAAGCATGCCTACAACACACTAGTAATGCAAACCAGCGCTGATGATAATGCAAATTAAACACATATTAAATCTCATAATAATAACTCACCAAACTCTTCTATTAACCGGCAGGGACTAGCGCCACAACAGTGGCTCCTTGTTTATATAAGTTATAATATTGACACTATATTGAATAGTAAG
Source organism: Pinus tabuliformis (assembly GCA_031772625.1). Classification (NCBI taxonomy): domain Eukaryota; kingdom Viridiplantae; phylum Streptophyta; class Pinopsida; order Pinales; family Pinaceae; genus Pinus; species Pinus tabuliformis. Next base: position 315,034,320 of record CM062814.1, on the reverse strand, counting down.
AAATTATATACTTTTCTATATTGGAAAAAAGTGAGTTATAAACAAAATTATAAATATCTTAAATTTTTATTTATTATAAATTTGTTATTAACATTTTTAGATATTTTAATTTAAATATTATTTTATATTTTATTTTAAAATTTTATTATTATTTTATTTAATAATGGAGTGTAAAACGACAGATTTAGTTTAAATTTCTTAATTTAAATAAAATGTATATTCTCTTAAATTTATTTTAATTTTAAATATTAAATAGTTTTATTTATTGTTTGAAATTTTATTTCTAAAGAATATGTTTCATAATATTAAATAGTAATTTTTTTTAAATGTTTTTTATTTTTAAAGTTTATAATATGAAAATTTGTAAATTTAATATTATTAATATTTTTAATTTATATATATATATATATATATATATATATATATATATATAAAATAACGTACATGTAATTTTTTAGAATTTTTTTATAGTTTTAAACTTAATTAAATATTTTTTTTGTAATGGTCAATATTTTAGTTCTGACAAATTATTTTATTTAAATACTTTTAATACATGTGTCATTTCAATAAAAAATTCACAATTTTTATAGAAGAAATAAACAACAAATTAGGCACAAAATTAAAAACTTTCTTTTCAATAAAAAAACTCACAATTTTTACTAGAGAAATAAACAACAAATTAGGTACAAAATTAAAAACTTTCTTAAATAATTTACTACAAATTATTTTTATTACCAAATTAGTTATGGTTAATGATTTTTATTAATGCATTTTCGCTCTCTAGGATATGTTTTTATTTCAAATAATTAATTATTTAACTTATTTTTTTACTTTAAGAAGAATCCAATTCTTATATTTAGTATAGATACATTTTAAGTAGGGATTTAATATTAGTTGAGAGGGATCAAATTTTTTCATATGTGAATTTCTGTTAGAGTACAAAATACAATGTGTAATTTTTTATAATTAACCATACGTACATAACTTAAACTTATAAATGCAAAATTAAATTTAACAAAAAAACATATACTTAAAAAGAATCAAAATATAAAATACTAATACCACTTCAATTTTTGTAACCCTGTTTTTTTTCAATAGATTTATATGGTATATATAGCTCTTTTAGAACAATATATAATATATACATAGTTGACATTAATATTTTTTACATAACACGTGCATCAAGAGATTTTATCACCACACATTAAAATGGTACATTTATTAAAATATTTTATTGATAACCTACATTGAATATTTTATTATATACAACATTAAAATATTTTTAACATTTTTTTTGTATATATATATATATATATATGAAGGTTTATGTCAACATAAATTAGTTAACAAAGATATTTAAATGGAGTTGTCTTTTGTGAGACTTTTTTGAAGCTTTTCCAGTGGGTTTTTCGCGTCTAATTTCTCTAAAATATGGCACTAATTTATTGAAATCACAAGCTTGATGGTTAACCCCTGCACAATGGAAGTCCCCAGGGGTTTTTGAAGGCCTTGAATACACAGATACAGTCAGAAAACCAGTTTAAATAATACAAATCAAGATTTCACCTCAAAATTTTCCTTCGTATTCCAACACCAAAAAAACTCGTGCTAAAGACAGCTCATATTTAAATAGTTTATTTAAATCCCTTGTTGAAATATTTTTAGAAAGTATAAAGTTTAAACATTTTACTTATGAAATTATATTACTTTATAGGAACAACTAACTAAACGTATATAGCATAATTTTATTTTTAGTATAGCCAACATTATTTTTCTATAAATAAAATTATACCTCATAATAACTCTAAAATAATCTAATTAATTCATTAATTCATTAAAATAAAAAAAATTTAAATAATAATGCAAGATCAATGCTCTAAAACTAAATCAACCTATGTTTACATAAAACAACGATAACAAGAAAGCCTTCGTAGTGGTATTGGGGCATTTAGTTAATCAAGTGCACGTATTGGACCATAAATTTGACATGATAATAATGTTGACCGTTACTCGGTATATAACTTAGAAATTATGACACCTTGTACCCTTTAAACATGATAGTAATGCCAACTACTATGCTACTTTGTATATGATGGAAGAGTTGACACATTGTACACGAAAAGCATTCTCAACATCCCGCTACGGATGCAACCTATTACGTTGGGAAGCGTACGTATTTAAACCTTTGGCTGTGGCCTTGTTACACCGATAGCCTTATTTCAAGCTTTGTAAGTGGCCTTGTGGAATTTTGTTTTTTTATAAATCGATCTCTCTGATTTTGCTGAAGATTATGTTATTTTGTGTTACACCATGAAAATATTTATTTTATTTCATTTGCAACGTGTTATTATTCTACGGCGACTGTTGTCGTTCCAACCCAATGTGGTTCATTGACACTTGATTGCACATATTAACAAGTGTGCGAAGGGTTATCGTTCATTTCCACTTGCTCCACTATTGGCACCACTATGCACACCACCATTCCTCGCAGAAAATTCAACATCCCTGTTTGTTCAGTCGAAAGCTTTCAATCCATAGGTTTGAATCCATAATAATGTCTGTGTGGGGAGGGGGGGGATTTCACTTGAAGCTCTTTAATTATCAGGGTTAGGGTCGAAGTAAAATTCTTTCCTTCAATGGTTGGATTGACGTTAGAGTGCACGGAGGCAAACCATACATAATTGTTTAGTCGGATTTTGTTAGAAAATTTGAGATAGCGCAGATTATACATAACATTAAGATGTACTTTATTTTTCATTGATTACAATAGTTATACATATATAAGACATAAATTTATGACTTTCATACATCTAGATTATGAATACAACTTATACATAGGAAATAATAATTTTTAGATTGACGCTTGATAACTCACAATGACAATTCACAACAAAACATGGGAGCATTACTTCCTAAGAATGTTTAACATGAATGTTTTATGTGTTTCATTTAGAGATGTAGAATGTCTAATTTTTTTCATCAAAAGTTTGTCATCAATATATTTTAAGCAAACTTTTAAAATAATAATTTGACTATATTATAATATTTATTGATTAATAAAGCTAACAATTTTATTAAAAAAATTTGGAATCAATAATATTATAAATCCAAGGGATTAATATACCTAAAGGATTACCATAATATAAACATAATGGATTATAATATTATAAACCCAAGGGATTATATTATAGTATTAAACTAGGGATTAATATTAAAACTCAATAGAATAATATTAAACCCAAGGAAGCCCCAATGGATAGCTCAATTGGTCGAGTTCAAATTGCTAAGTGCCTTGCCAATTGAGAGGTCATGGGGTCAAATCTCCTCAACGCCCTTGGGATTATGCGTGATTAGATAAGGTGACAAGTACATCCAATGGGGTGGATCTGCCCGAATTATTACTCATGGATGTAACAACCACTCAGTGACAATGAATCACAGTATATATATATATATATATATATATATATATATATATATATATATATATATATATATATATATATATTATATATATTTTATATATATATATATATATATATATAAACCCAGGGAATAATAATAAACAGAAGGGATTAATAAGCCCAAGGGATTAATATTATAAGCCCTTGTTATTAATATTATAAACTAAATGGATTAATAAATCCAAGGGATTATTTATAATATAAACCCAATGGATTATTAATGTTATAAAACTAAAGGATTAATATTATAAAAAATATTAATCCCCGCGTCTATAACATTCATCCTAGGGTTTATAACCTATTGAAGGGGTTGGATTCTGCAAATATTTTAAGGAGATCTCCCTGATGTGAAGTCCCAATTAGACCTCACATCGTTTGGTGTAGGAGTCTCATCCAGTCATACATCTCGACCATCACTGAAAGGGTTTTCCAAGAAGTTCCTTGGTTACAGTAGGACATAAGAGAATACAACGCATGTTTGTGGTGAGAAGAATCTGAACTTTGTGAGACGCTTGATGTAAGGTGTGTGAAGGAGACTTCCAAGGATGGTGAGGGAAACTAGCCACTAGTAAGAAAAGTAATAATACTATCCGAGGGGAAAGCACTGATAAAAGAGGGGCTTTTTGAGTACTTGTCGATTAGTCCACGTGATAGACGACAATCATTAATGCCTAACAACATTCATTCAATAACAAGCATAACCAAGCAATGAAATATTTCACTAACCTAGCATGGAAATTAAGCAACATATACCGTACACATAACCAGAATGCTCCAACTATATACATGATACATATATGAAGGAATATCAACTCATTGGGATTTTTATAATAATTGAGCGATACCAAGTACACTATTACATGAGTGAATCAATATATCCAATAGTGGAACACAAAGCCACAACTTTCTTCAACAAATAATAATCTATCTCCTATGTGGTACAAGAGAAGCCAAGGGTAAAACTCTCCAAAAAGCCGTTTGTTGGAGTTATGAGGAGCTATTTATAACAAATACAATGACTCTTGTCCTTCTCGTGACTCTTTGACTTCTATGACTATTCATATTCTAATATGACTCATTACGTTCCAATGTGTGGCCATTCATATTCCACTTGTGTCCCTTGGACTTCATTACATAACATTTATTACATAAGACAATTTACACATGATATGGTGACCTAATAAGACAACTACTAAAAGACAAAACTCATAAAATGGATAGATCATGTTCTTCTTCAGGGATTTCATTTGTGATAAAAGTGTGCCATTCTTTGAACTCCTTCGTGATGGCTTCAATCTAGTTTGACAAGTATCCCTTGTAGCACGGCCTTACCTCCAATGGCTTTGACAATATGTTCTTAGATCTTGATTGAACATTATTCCATAGCCATAAAAGCCTCATGTGCGCTTTGACTAGTGCAAAGGCATACTGTTGAATAACATCATTGGTCACTTCCAAGTCTTCATGTTTTATTACCTACTTGATTTGTTCAATGTAATATCTGATCTCATGAAGGATGACCTCCCTGACTCTAATTTCTTCAAGGGATATGATGGCAGGCATCATGTGCTTCTTTGTAAGAGACTCAAAACCATTATGCAACCGGTTATATGTAGCCATAGTGTTAACTGACTGTGCTCCCAAATGTGAGTAATTTTGTAGGTGGAGTCTCAATTGCACTTTATCTATTTCTACAGAGAGCTTATCCTTCTTTTCCATATGCTTTGAGGCATTTGGATATTTGGTAGTCCACTCTTGCATCTGGTCAACTTCTTTAGTTGCTATCTTCGAGAGTTTCACCACTTCCTATGCATTCGTCTAAATGTCAATGAGAGGAGCCATGAGATGTTGTATAAGTATCATCTCATCGTATAGTCATGCCATGGCATCCTCCATTGGTACCTATTCATCTAGCATGGTTGACTATCATTCTACGGTATTGGAGTTCTATGATAGTAGTGGTTGGATCTTCATTGCAAGATGCTCTACCCATTTCTTCGTGACAACAAGTTCTCTTCTCAATCTGGCATTCTCATTTAGAAAATAGTTTGAGTTATCTTGTGCCGTTGTAGCAAATGAAACATTCGTTGCCATAACTTCCCTCGGGTTTCTTCTAGTGTCGGAGGTGATCAAATTTTTTGACACTACTAAGACTTGGTTCTGAGAATAATTATGAAAGTACATATGCCTTTGGTACAATATCCTCTTCTTTAGTTGATCAAATGTTACGTTGCAAACATCTGTGACTCTGTCTGCTATTGGAGGTGTGATTCCTATCTCTTTAAATGGAATATGTCTGTCTGTGAGTGGTTGTTCACCTAGAGTACTGAACTTATCATCCATGGGCTAGATGGTGTCCTCTTCCTCATACTTCTCCTGCTCTAGTTCATGAGTCAATTGTTCCTCTTCTGGCCTATATGTTGCTTCCTCTTCCTAAGATCACCTCTGTTATTCTTATTTTATCTATCTCCTTTCTTCTTCTTCTACCAGTTTCTTCTCAAGAAACTCATCCTGCTTCCTACTCTCCTCCTATTCTCTTCCTTCTTCTTCTCCTTCTCTCCTATCTCGTTCTGTTTGTGTAGCTCCTATATTTAAAGGGTCAATTTCAATTTATGTTTCTTTCATATGATGAGTACCCGATCCTTTTCCTAGTAGCTAATTTCTTTACTTGAGGCGTTTTTTCCCTCCTCCTATTCCTAATCCTACATGTCGTGAGTTGATGCATTGTGAATTGAACTGGTGTTCATGGCTAGATGTGTCTTCATTCTTGCATTGTACCCATTATTTATCTTTTCATCCTTTGGTCACCATATTTATGAATAGCTTGTATTATGCCCAATCCTTTCACAATGTTAACCTAGGATCATATCCATTCAAGTATTTGGTGGTGAACTATAAGCGTCTCAACTCTTCAGTTTGGGCTTCCAATGTCTTGTGAATATTTAATTCATATAATTTGATCCTTAATGGAAATATGGGCCAAGGGGCTTTCTTCCTCTTATCAAGGGTTCTTGGTTGTCCCTTATCCAATTGATTTTCCACCTCTTGCATGACCACCTTGTTTGTCATATATTGAGGCATAAGATGAAGGGTTTCATGGCATTTGAAGCATCTAATGTAAGTTTCCTCGAGAGCTGCAAACTAGTCCACAATATCTTGAAGAAACACCTTCACTTGATCTATCATGCATGGCAGATCCATCTTGAATATCAGGTGAAATATGGCTACAAAGAAGTTTTCAGAAAATATGTCATACGTGCCTCTAAAGCTCCCTTATGATATCACCCTGCAGTGGACATAAACTGGGAACTTATCTTTAGGAGTCCAACTCTAATACAACTTCAGGAATGTATATCATGCACAAATACCGTTCAAGAGATATGTAGACATGTAAAATTCTAGAGCTTGGCTTGTTTGCAAAGATGCTTTGACCCACCCCACCCGTCGCTGCAACTTAAATGATAAATATCTGCCCAATTAAAATATTTTCCATGGTTCACCACTAGATTGAGCATATATATTCAATTCCCTTGGAACACTTCAAATTTCTTGTGCCCAAACATCTGACAATAAATGGTTATCAAATACTCATTTATGTCTCTTAAGATCTTTGTTGGATAAACTATTGTTGGGCGATGACGAAACTTGGTGGGTTCTTGCCACCGTTTCCTCATAACATCGGTCATGTCGAGGTTAACCCATATTGTGTAAAAGGCATCGTTTTCATATTTGTTGGTCTCGAGAATATTATAATACGTTTGCATATCCTCACCATAACAGGTGGCAAGGTGTTAGCTACTTTCACTCCATCCAATATTTATATATGGATGCACATCTTATAAGTCCCCAGTAAATGAATCCTGCATGAACATGTTGTCAATAAACCTCCGTCATTTTGTCAATAAAATATTGTGTATGAATATATAGGAATATTGGACTTTGTAACTTCTAGCGGCTCATTAATGCTTTCTTCTCAGAGTTCTTTAGAGCATACTTTATGTAGCGACATGTCTCCAGCAAATGACAACACAATATTAACACTTGTAACATGGACACCTATTTGTGGAATCACACCCGTAGCGACAAGGTCAGCTTAAAACAACTAACTATGCATCAATATTTTTAAATTACATTCAATGAGTCACCATGAATGATAGATCATAGAAAAACTATGAAAGACAGTGAAAAATAACATGCATGCAACAAAAAAGCCCCACGCAAACTAGGAGGGTGCACTGTCGAAGCACGAAGAGACATGCATGGTCATTCAAGGCTTCGTACTGTGCTAGTGCGTTCAAGAAAGAGGAAAAAATAAGTCAGGGCACAGTGTAACACCCTAAAGGGCCGAACGAATGAGAATATATGGTTTCAGGTCTTCCCTATGAGCCCATGCACGCTATGAGACAAGGAGGGCACACTGTCACACTCTGAACTAGCAAAGGATGAGGAAAAGGGAGCTTCCCATCTTCAAAGTGTGCCTATGCACTCAAGAGAAGGGAGGGCGTATTGCTACACGTTAAAGGGTTAAATGATGAGGCTTTTTGCCTTCATGATGTGCACATGTGCCCTAAGGAAAAGAGGGTGAATTGTAGCACTCCAAAAAACTAAAGGGAAAAGGATCGGGCCTTCATGATGCAACCATGCACCTAGAAGAAAATTGATTTGAACAGGGTGCATTTTTTGAGACTGAAGGAGCATCAAGCTCACGAAGTGCACTTTGCCTGAAAAGAGCCTAGAAGCAAGTACTGAAAGCATAACTCAGTGGTAATATATGAGAGGAATGATCTACAAGGCTATATAAGTTGTCGCACGCATGGTGGAAGATGAAGAGTTCCAAGAATGTGAGAGGTTTCTTGCATGTGACATTAAATGAACACTTGCAAGATGAATATCTAGCTAAAATTCTAGTAAACACACTACAAAACAAGAAATCGATTATTAGCAAAGAAATTTTTGATAGTGAAATAATAAAAGGAGTAAAGGGTTGAGCATGCAAACTTATTTGTTGCACTGGTTAATGAAGGGCCTTATGATTTTCTAGTTGTGTGCTCAGTTGAAATAATGATCAAGGAATGATTAGGTCAATTTATTTAAATAGATCAACATGGAAAAATAACTCATGCATGACTTCCACTTGCCGTTAGATGAAAGGATCGGTTAAGAAGGACTTAATGTGGTTCCTATTTTCTAGGAGTGTGTCCTCATGCAACAAGTTGGATCATGCTTGTAATTAGATAGGCCGCAAGTCTTTGTCACAAAGGAGTGCACCCATGTGGGGCACACTTGCTCAGTCTGAAGGAGTGTGCCCAAGTAGGGTGAATTCCTTCGACCCGAAGAAGTGTGCTTTCTTTAAGTGCAAGCCTTCGTCAACTCAAATTGTGCTTTTTTTTTGTGAGTGATTTTCTTTATTTTTATTTAATTTTCCCTCTTTTGTCTGATTTTTAGTGTGTGCATGGTTGGAAGGCAAGTTTCTAAGTCAAGAAAGACTGTGAGTTCAAGTCACCATAAACTTACTATGTCAAACACTTCTAATGATTAAGTGATGATGCTTGAGACACAATGAATTATTAAGATGCAATACTAGGAGAAAAAAGTCAAATAAAAAATCAAACCACATGACAACACACGGGGGTTTGAAAGAATAGTTGGCGTAGGCTCCAAAATCGATATAGGCAAAGATTTTGGAGGGTCGTTGTCATAGTGACAACATAAACCTAAGGTTTAATATATTAAACTTAGGGTTGATAATAATGCTCTTAGGGTTTATTATATTGGGTTTCATGATGTTAGCTTTTTGTATTGGGGTTTAATATTGTGACTGGAATGGTACTAAAATATATCCAACAACGCATTGCGGCAAACATTTTGTTAACATGACGATCAATCTAAAAATAATTGTCGCAATATTAAATTACATTGTAATTTGTTCAAAGTAAGATTGTGCCATTACATAATTGTGGTTTATAATATTCAAGTTTTTAATATTGGGTTTATAAAATTAAGGTTTAATATTACATTTATAATTTATAATACTAAGGTTTAATATTAGGGTTTATGATATCTATCTTAGGGTTTATTATATTGGGTTTTATAATGTTATGGATGTATATTATAGTTTAATATTGTGACATTGGAATGGCACAAAAATCTATCCAATGTAACATTGTGACAAACATTGTCTCAATACGATCTCACAACCATTGTCCCAATGTTAGATTACATTGCAATTCTTTCAACATGGCATTGTTACATTACACAAATGGGGTTTAAGATTAGGTTTATAATATTTATGCTTTTTAATATTGAGCTTATAATATTAAGGTTTAATATTTGGTTTATAATTTATAATATTAGGGTTTAATATTAAGATTTATAATATTAATATTAACGTATATAATATTAATCCTAGGGTTTAACATAAATCCTATGGCATATAATATTTATCAATCTCGCAATGTTACATTACATTAAAATTTATTCAATGTTACATTTTTACATTACAAAACCTAGGTTTAATATTAGGTTTATAACCTTCAGGCTTTTCAAAATATATATTTATAATATTAAGGTTTAGTATTAATTTTATAGTTTATAATGTTAGGGTTTAATATTAATCCTAGGTTTTTTAATTTTAATCAATCTCACAATCATTATCACAATATTTATAATCTGTGGGGATTATAATATTAATCTTAGGATTTATATTCTCAGTATTTTATATAAATCTATTGAGTTTATAATATTAATCCCTCAGGTTTATTAATCGCTTGGGTTTAATGATATTCTTTTCGATTCTTTTTATTAATAATCCTTGGGTTAGTAATATCAATAATTCATTTGGTTTATATTTTAGTCATAGGTTTGATATATTAATCTTTAGGCTTATAATATTAATCTATGGGTTTATAAGATTAATCTTAGGTTTGATATACTAATATTAGGGTTTATAATTTTAATCCTAGGGTTTAATATTAATCCTTGGGTTTATAATCGCTTGGATATTAATATTATGGTTTAATATAAATGTGTTAGGCTTATAATCCCTTGCGATTATAATTTTAATCTTAGGATTTATATTCTGAGGGTTTAAAATTAAACATAAAGTTTATAATAATAATTTTAAGGTCTAATATTAATCTTTTGGGTTCATAATCTTGACGATCCATTGGTTTATAATATTAATAATCCCTTGATTTTATTAATCCATCGGGTTTATAATACTAATCCCAATGGTTTATAATACCCTTGGGTCTATAATATTAATAATCTCTTGGATATAGCCCACGGGGCTTTGCACTGACGGTGAATGGGTGTGTTGTTAAGGAACTCCTTGTGATAGGTCACCTGTTCAAATCCCCCGTGGGTACTTAGGTTAGTCTTAACTAAAAAAAAAAAACAAACAAAAATCTCTTGGATATATATTAATCCTTTAGGTTTATAATATTAATTTCAAGGGTTTATAAAATTAATCTCTTGGGTTGATATTTTTAATCCTTGTTTATTAATCCCTTGGGTTTATACTATTTAACCCTTGGGTTTAATATTACTCCTTTGGATTTACAATCTATTGAGTTTAATATTAAGCCTAAGTTTTGTAATATTAATGCAAGGATTTAATATTAATCCCTTAAGTTTACAATATTGATCTTTTGTATTTTTAATGATGATCTCCTGGGTTTATAATATTGATTCTTTACTTTTATAATCTTAATGATTGTGGGTATATTAATCCTTATACATGTAAAAAGGTAGTCCTCGAGCACCACTTATATTGCACTGGTGGAACCCTTTGACTCGGCATTGAATTCTAGTAATTTTGTTGTGGTCATTGGAGCTACTTGCACCATGGTGGATTAGATGGTTATTCTTGATTGATATGATTTTTTATTTCAGTGTATTGACTATTTTTTTCACCATTCTCACTATTTATAAGTATCGAGAAGGTCCATTCTCACTATTTATGAGTATTCAGAAGGTCCATGTCCATTATGACTGTATGTATTTACTATTAACTATGAAATTGAATGGAAATTTTTTTGGGTAGTGTCGGATGATGCATCTCTGGAATAAATACTACTCAAGCCAAACTCCATATATATCAAAGACTACCTACAAAATTTGAAATTAGTAAATGACTATAAAATCATTCAAAACAATTTTAAGTCGACTCCATGTTAATAATTTAATTTCTCCATATGCATTAGAGTACCATGTTGAAATTAATTGAAAAACCGAATTTCGTTTCCGGCCGGAAATTCAAGGAGCCACTGAAATGATGTTTGCACTTGTCAATGTGACCTTATAGACAAGGCAGGGAAACTTGTGTATAGCGTATTCACCCATCCATAATCATCTTACTTTTGGGATATAGCGGCTTCGTTGATGACACTCTTCGTACCATCCCTCCACAGATTTCAAATTTGGCATGGCATTTTAGATGTCCTAGCAATCGAGAAAAAATCACTTGTAAAGAAATTTTATTGAGGGTGGTTACAACTAGAATAACTTTGGGGGTAAAAGTTAGATTTTAGCATTTTATGAGAAATGAAGTAATCAGTTTTCCGTTTGTTGTTCATCAACGTTAAAGTAATGTAAATATTTTGTAACTGCGTTATACTCCGTGGGCACTCGTTTGTAGTAAGACAATATTGCCACATGAGATTTTTTCTTGTTATATGAATATTGTTATGGCTATTGTTAATTTAGATTTTCATGTAAATTTAAATTTTCTAAATTTTCTGGTATCCGTAAGGTCAAGTGAATATATGTACTAGCATCATTTTGCTCACATTGTTACGAGTTTAATACTCAATGATGTATACACTTTGCTAGTATTTATATTTTGATATAACCAAAGATTACATTTCTTCATTATATATATATATATATTATTAAATTTTGTATTTTCTAAAAATATTAATAAATATTCTACCCCATGAAATTTTATATTCTAAATAAAAGATAGTCTTAAATGCTAGCTATCATTGACATTAACCAAAATTAGAGGGACTTTTTTGATGAGACTTTTATTCGACATATATCAATGATCAAATTCCACTATTTAACATAACATTGTCAAATTTCATTTCCTTGCAGAAAATGATGAATTTTTGTTAAAAAATAATAAATAATTATTTAAATTTGGTTTAATAAAAAAAATATTAAAATTATAAATAATATTAATCCTCTAGTTTATAACATTAATTTTAGGGTTTATAATCCCAAGGGTTAATATATTAAATTTAGGGTTTATAATCTTAGGATTTATAATAACGATCTTAGAGTCTATTATATTTGGTTTTATGATGTTAGGGTTTTATATTAGGGTTTAATATTGTGACATGGGAATAGTAAAAAATCTATCCAATGACGCATTGGGACAAATATTTTGTCAATATGACAACCAATCTAACAATCATTATCGTAATGTTATATTAGATTGCAATTTATTCAATGTCACATTGCAAATTTACAAAATTGTGCTTTCATATTAGGGTTTATAATATTCAGGTTTATATTAAGTTGAATTAATAAATATTTTATGGCTAAGAAATAAATGATAAATAATGTGGCCGTGATTAAGAGGCATTTGTTTGACTTTCTAATAGACTTGATGATGCAATTTTCTTTCATATTTAGATTAAGTAAAATAAATATCTATTTTTATGTATTTATAAGTAAATTATTTAAAGTAGACATGTATTTATCATCGTGAATGTGATGTAATATTAGCTACGAGAAATGTGAAAACATGAATTTTAGTGACTATCTCGTGATAAGTATGTGAAAAAAATAATATTTCTTGAGTTTTTCATTAAGAAATAATCAAATATATTATTTGTCAAAAGCTTAAATCTAATATAGTATGATTTTTTTATTACTTAACTGATATTTATTATTAGAAAAAAGATAAATTTAAACCAATACAATAACAAAGAAGGAACAAAAATAGCACCAAAATGTTATATCTTTATTACTGAAAAAAGGTTCACTTGCCTCTTTAAGGGAGAACTTCCAATAGAGCAAATCCTCAATTACAAGTAACTTCACAAACCTTATTTTACATTTCTTGATCTTCATATTTAGAGAGAGAAATTCCTAATTTAAATCGGTAAGAATTTCTATTAAATTTAAGATGCTTAAAAAACTCATAACTTTAGCGATAAACTAAATTTTATTAAAACTGAATTTTTTAAGTTGTATTAGATCTAAATTAATTATAAAAAATTTTGACTTATGTTTTTAAAATTTAACAATAGATTTAATTTTATAAATCAATATAGATCCATCTTAACAATGGATCTACCAAGAGCTGAGAGGGATCAAATCTCATTATATGAAAATCTCTTTTTAGAATGTAAAACTTGAAAAAAGATGTACATGTCAAAAGATTTAATCTATTTTCATGATTGATAAATCTATAATTAAAATGGCTCTATAGTAAGAGTTATCTATGACCATAGTGTAGTTTTTCGTTGGTTAAGTTGTATTTTTGAACAATTTATTATGATTAATATTTAATATTAAAAATTGAATGAGTTACACATTTTCATCTTATTAAGAACTAACTAAATTATTTTACTTTTAATTAACTTTTCCTTGTGAGTATTGAAATATCTTACTAATTAGGTTAGAATGAATATAAATGAACTATCTAAGCAATAGAAAAATATATATCGTAATTTTATAATAATAGTTTCAACCGTACTAAGATTTGTAATTTATAAAAATATCTTTGCATTTTTTTTAAAGTAAGTCGTTTTGCATGCAATTTCATATAAAAAATTTTGATATAAGTTTACCAATGCATAATATGTAATAAATATTATTTCATAAAAATAAATATCTTGATGATAACCATGTAACAAACATAAACATCATCTAAGATACATATTCAAATTCACTATCATCATCTAATTATATACACCTCTAGCACATATAAACGTCATTGATAATCTAACGGGGCATCATCATCATCACCACACACATCCTCAAATTAATATACATCTCATGTCAAATAATCATTATCACATACACATCTATCTACAAGCGCATTAAATGAAAATATCTAACATGACTTAACAATATACACATCACCACCAACATATAAATTAAGTACATAAACATGAACAATAAAAGTGTTGCCACTGTTATGAGTGTTTTATCAAATATTTGAGACCAATTATTTGACTTGTTTATATATATATATATATAAACAAGTCAAATAATTCCTCTCAAATATTTGATAAAACACTCATAGTAGTGGCAACCTGGTCTGCAATAGAAGAATATGGATGGTCAAGTACTACCTCAAGTGTCAAACTCTAAGGTGGAGGAGGAGGTGGTTATTTTCTCTCTCATGAGAAACATGAGGCACATTCTCTAGCTCTAGCATGTGATCATCAAGTGAATCATGAGCCCTAGGTGTACTACTAGAAGGATCACTGATACCCTGACCATGATCCCATAAGGTAGTATTACTAGATGCATAATCACCACCCCCATCATCATGATTCGATGGGGTAGCACTACGTGAAGGCTCATCTGACATATCTGGTGCTACATGCCCGATATCCCTCCTCACTGCCAGTATCCCGTTAGCTCAGATGATATGATGAATAAGAGTCATAATCTTGTGCGATAGTCACTCAAGAGATCCAAGAACCTAGGATCCACACTTACATCTCGAGCCCTTGCAGGGTGGACTCCCTCCTCAACCCATACTCTAGACAATTTTTCACAATAGTCCTTCCTAAATCTCAGACCAACCCTACAGGCCTAGATGCGCACAACCCTTGAGGATGTGCCTCACCCATATCCTCATTTTCTCTCTCTGATAGTGGAGGAGGCATGTCCCTAAGGAATGTGCCGATGTCTACAAAATATACAGTACACAAAATTAATTAGATAATTTCACTAAACAATTTAATAAAACAAGTTTGTGAACGTGCTAGAATAAATTTTATTTTAATTACTTAAGACAATAAAATGAAACTAAATTAATTTAAAGAAAACACTAATATTACCTCTATCATTTGTAGGTTCATCCCACGGGGGCTTCACTCAATGAACCTCTGACATATCGCGTGCGTTCATGGCATACTAAACAATACCCCTAATTGGACTACATATTGGAAAATACCTCTAAAAATCACATTATTTAACCCCCTACCAATATGAACCCAATACACCTCCCCAATTTAAAGAACCCCTACTTTCACTAGATATTGTAGGTATCCATTTTTTCATTAACATTTTTTATACCCCTTTATATTTTTTCATTAACTTTGAGCTCCATTTTTTATACTTGCTAATATAAAAACCCTTTACCCCCTATATATCCCCCAATATATTAAGTCAAATTTTCCTTATTATATATCCCCCAATATGAACCCACGTGGTATGGTATTGCTCCACTAGTGAAGCCCCCGTGGTTCATCCGATGTGAAGAGGATGAGGGGAAACTTTCTCCAATCCATACCCGTGTACAGAAATGATAAAAAGATAAACATATTGTCATCCTCATTGGCTAGTAACGCGAATGCCTAGGCAAACATCCTGGTCTATTACTCTGATAGGCCCCTCTTGGGAATCATCTAGCCCCACATGAGCATTCGCACCTTAGTCATCAGAATAGGAGGTCAATGATAAAATATAGGCCTCATTTCTGGAAACTCTCAAAAAATAAACAAAAAAGCTCTGAGGTGAAAGGGAATTTTTTCCTCCCATGTATCATCGCATGAAATCTATCTAAAGCAATACAAAACTCCCTCAAAAAAATGGCATACCATTTGATACATTGTGGCGCCGAAATCAAAGAATCAACATAATAGAAAAGAGGGAAACTAATGAGTTGCCCATCACTAGTATAGTGTGCAATAGTTGTCACAAATAATGAGAGGCACCTAACCTCTTGTGTAGCAAAATAAGAAATCTGTAGTTTTCCACCATACACTTGAAAATCTACTAGAGGGGCTACATGAGTCCCAACATATCTTTGAGAGTAGACAAGTTAACTCTTTGTTGTAACCCCACGGGGGACATCAGGTAATTGGGGAAAATACTCCCTTCTCCTGGATAAGCTAGTGATAAAATATATATCCTCCTCATAGGGCCTATACCATCTCTTAGTATTGACACAAAAATCTTGCTCCTAGATGCTCCACCAATGGATCAAATGTGCCAACAAGATAGAGTGCAACTTTAGGGATGTAGCCTCCCGATAGTACTGAAGAAGGCCTACATTCCTTAAGAGTTCTTAGGTTTCTGCGCTAATAAGGAGAAGGTATAAATCCCTCTCCCTCTCTTGGGCATTCCATGGTCATAACACATTGTATTGGTTCGTGATTTTATCCTACTCCTATTGTTGTTCCCTCTATTGACATCTCTTCTACATGATTAACATATAAAATATGTCAAATCCATATACAAAACATAATATTTTTTATGTGTTTATAAATATGGAAACATAACTTTCAATTATAAAAAAAATCCGTGGTGAGCCCAAAAAATAGTATTGCGCTAGACTCAGTGCGATATCAAACATAACCACAATGGAGACAGTGCATCCATATGTATGATGAACCTCTTTTGGTTCACACATATATATTTTCATCATGGTGCATCTCAAAATTATGCACCAATGCTTAGTCATAACCTTTTCTCACCGGTATAGAAAATTTAGGTTATTGAACACACCGAACTATATTTTTTAATATTATGTGTGTGGTGCATTTGGTAAATATAAATGCACCATTTGGTAAATATAAATGCACCAAAAGTAACCTAAAAATCTACACATTGATCTACAATTTATAGATTTTCCCAATGCACTTCCATTTATGAAACACAACAAAAAAAACCATGTGTTAGGTTCACACATTGAACTGCGGTGCACCCTGTAAATTTACAGGGTCCACCGTTATTAGTGCGAGCCAAAGCTGTCGAATTAACCTCGTAGGAAAAATATAATTTCAAAAAAAATGTATTTTTTGACCTAATTTTCAATTCTAATTTTCTAAAAAGTCAAACTAGAAAGAAACATAGACAATACCTAGACATTTGGTCATTGGGGAGGCACTATTGACATGTAATTGAGAAAAAAAAATCATCACTGCTTGATAAAATTGGAAATTCATGCACTGAGCACGGTATGGAAGGATGGTGAGAAAGAGAAGCACCAATGTCTGGGCACTTGCCTGAGGCAAGAGTGGCACTGGAGATTCAGAGTTCTACAACACTATAGATGGTAAAAATGAAATTTACGACCGATAATATTTTTTTTATTTAACACTCTTTTGGTGCGTTATTATAACTACACTGATGCATAAAATATCCAAGAGCACCGATTTAAAAAAAAAAAATGTTTAGCAGTGCTCTTGTTAAGATGCACCAAGACGTCTGAATACATGTACCACACTAGCTCGTTGTCGTACTATAGCACCACATTTTTTAAAAATTAAGAATTTCCTAATGCTGCTCTTTCGTAGATGCACCAAAGAATTTTAATACATGAACATCACCAGTTCTTCGTAATAAGATAGCATCATTTTTTTTTAAATTAAAAACCCTATAGCGGTGCTCTTGTTACGACAGCCTAGGGGGTTTTAAATAATTGACAACACCGATGCTCTGTGGGAATGTAGCACCGAATTTGAAAACCCCCTAGTGCTCTTTCAAAGAGAAACCGACACATTTTAATACATTAACAACACCAATGCTTCGTTGGGATATAGCACTGAATCTTTTTGAAAATTAAAAACTTATAACAGTGCTCTTTTTAAGAATGCAATGAGGCATTTTCCTACAAGAAGGACACCAGTGATGAGGGTGGATATAGCATCGACAATTTTTAAAATTTAACCTTTATCCAGTTTTATCAATTATTATAGGCACTGCTGTGTGGTATATTATTCATGCACTGCGACATTATAGTATTGGTTTAGCACCAAGTTGTCATTATAGTGTAGCACAGGACTGGGAAAAATGAATTTTACAACCAACATTTTTGTAAATTTGAGCATTTTCTAATGTTATCGAGTAGTATATGCATTATTGCTCTTTGTTATTTAGCACACCTTTTTTTCTTAAATAAATTTTCCATGTTTCATGATCCGGATTTAAACATGAATGAAACAAATTATAGACATAACCATAAACATAAGATGCAACAAAGATAACACTTCATTTCATTAAATATCAAATATTGAAATATGCTTACAAACAAAATGGAAATAAGACTAGCTCGGGTGATGGTAGCTTATCTCTGACAAGAGATGTGGCATCTGCATGCCTCTGAACTGTTTTATAATGAGGCTCAAGGGCCTATTTATTATTGGAAAACATGAGAAAACCCTAACTCCAGGAGATGTAACGACAAGAATTTGTCGACCCTATTGGGGTTAGTTGGGTTGCCAACTTCCCGAGGTCATAACTTGGTCATATTATCTCCATTTGGCATGTGCGGTGCCTTGTTGGAAAGGTCTCTCTGATTACTATATGTTTTTCCGTAGGCCTTTACCAATGCAATGGGCTTGTTGCAGACCTCAAAAAACGTCGTTTAGGGGGTCAAAATTCCTCCAGAAGTTCAGGACTCGAAAAAATGCTAAAAATAGTAAATGTTGAAATAAACAAGGAAACAAATGAAACTAACTGGAGGTCTAGGTGGGATAGGTGGGTGGCCACCAATACCCACCTAGATCATTCCCACCCTCTTAGGAGGCGATGATCCCCATTGTGTGCAGAGAGTCCATGAGGTGAGCAAATTTCTGTTGAACCTAGTCCCTAGTGAGCAACTTGCCTTTACGCAGGAGTTGGCCAGCTTTGACAACCCGATATAGTTGGATCTTCTGCTGGCAAGTTTTCTTGACTTGTGTGTGCATAATCCGATCAGTTGTGGCCTATTTCATGTAGTATGGATCTAACTTTCTTGGCGTGGGTTGTTATGTAAAGTTTGATGTGTCCAGTAATGGTGGGAAGTATGGTCGAAGGAAGTCCACATTGAACACTAGGTGCACACCAAGGAATGGGGGAATGTTGAGCTCAAAAGCATTGTCTCCCACAACCTTGGTAATGGTGTGAGGACCATATTAGAGTGGTATGAGCTTTTGATGGGCTCTAGTAAGGTGTTATTTTTGCAAATGCAACCAGAATTTATCACCACCCTTAAACTTGTGTGGCACCTAATGTTAATCATGTCGCTGCTTGTACTTGGCATTTGAATTCTCCAAGATGTCATGAACTTGCTAGTGCATGCATTTGATGTGTTCAATAAATATGGTCGTTTTATCCACCTCGGACAATACATGTGTAGATTTTGTTTGTGTAGTCTCTTAAGGCATGACAACATCAATCAGACACAACGTATATAGAGAACTATTCCTCCAACTAAAATACAAAGCTTTTTTTATTTTTTTTCCAAAGAAATCAAAGATCTTTTTGCAAGAAAATTCTTTGAAAACACTTGTATCATGTGTAGTGATATTGCAATGAAAGCAATGAATAAGAACCATATCAAAATAGCATGGACAAATGAGTAACAAAATTTTTGGATTCTGAATGTCTGAACAAAGGAGAGTATACCTAAGATCACCACAAATATCATAGCTATCATGTTTTTCACTAGTTTCCTCTCTGGTGGCACAAATTTCTGATTATCTTGCACAATGCATAACTACAAAATCAGCAAGAGGAAATCTATGAACATTGACCAAGTACATGAAAGGAAATAACACTGATAACATTTGTCTTTATTTCAATCAGAATCCTGGAAAAGGAGTAGGAAAATGGAATATTGCTTAATGATTGGAAGATATATATTGTGTCCTTTGTTAACAAAAATCTATTAATAAGCACTTTGATTAGGGTTTCATATAGACACTTTTTATGTCCAAGGATCCTTATATTTACTTAATGTTAATCAATAAATTTTTTATTATTCATAGCTCACTCACGAAATACCATTTTTATACCTCTAGTTAAATTGGATGAGAAAATACAAAGAGAGATATGAAAAAAAGGAAAACCTACAAATTTTGTTATGCTAACAATGAGGAAAATAGAAGAGTATCCAGAACACATGGTGGTTTTAGTGTTTGAGAACCATGAAATTTCCTGCAAGGTTAGCAACTAAGACAATATAAGCACAAATTAAGCATAACCATGTATAGATTGCTTAATATGTGACAAATATCATTTTTTTCCCTTGTACATGAAAGTACGTTTTCTTTTTTTATTGTTGTATTACAAAAATAATAGTTATAATTCACTAGATATCAATATCGAGCCAAAGCACATAGGGAGACCTTGTAGAGGCCTAGTACAAAAATCAACATATAATAACCCGTCTTGTGAAAAAAATACCTTTGTATCAATGTAAAGAAAAAAATTCAAGAAGGACCAGATTAAAACATGATATTTATGACTTCCTGATTTACCTAGAAATGAGTTTCACATTATTGTTGTTTTTCTGGTTTCCAGATTCAGTGAAATAGTGAAGCAACTTGTACCATTTTGCACGCAAACAAACAATTTAATACAAAACCCATAAGAAAGTAAACACACTAAATTATTTACAAAAGCACATAATAAAACAAATACTAAGATTGAAAATCTCAAAATTATAGGGAAAATTATGCATTGTGAGATTACTTATCATATTAACCTTAAAATATTAAAATGTGCAATACATGCAGACTAGTTTCAGTTTCATAAATGAGTGCATTATTAACTATATCATGATTATGTGGATGCATAATATTGTTGTACTAAGTACATCAAATGGAAGATGAGTGTACTCAAAGAGTATCTCATAAAACTTCCCAACAAAATTAAATAATAGGTAGTACGTGCCTAAAAAACACATACCTCTTTATCCATAAATTTATGCTTTTCTTCTCCCATGGTCACTGCATTGTTTCAAGTGTGTGGCACATGTTTTGGATCATCATTGACCTCATTTCAGTGATTCATTGATAATATTAGTACAATAAAAACAAGAGGCCAGAAAGAAATTGTAGACACATTTTTGTTATACTTTGTAACTCTATTTTAAAATGCTCATCTGACATATGTTTTTGATCACTGTATTGATGAAATAACAGTTTATTCTCCATCTCAGGGCTAATTGAAACTAAATTACATTGAACATAGTTCTACTATGTTTAATGAATACAAAAATAAAAGCACTTGATTCAACGATTAAACAACTTTCAACATTTCGAAAGTAGGTGCATCCAA